>JANAVB010024000.1:9618377-9828377 GCA_029216955.1 Iris pallida | reverse complement strand
AGGATGCCGGGTGACCTCCAGGTCGAGGCAGCGAGATTTTTGCTGATAGACTTGGCAGGAGTCTGGTTCCAAAATGAGCCGTTGTTTGCGAGAGGGAGAGCCACTTGGGATCAGTTCAAGACCCAGTTCAAGAAAAAATTCTTCTCGACCACTGCTAGAGTAGCCATAGGGCTACGATTACAGAACATCCAGCAGGGGAACCGCTCTGTTGATGAGTATGCGGCAGAGTTTAGTCGCCTGAGCCGTTTTGCTCCTAGTCTGGTTGCAGTTCCAGAGGAGATGACCCGTAGGTGTGTCGAGGACGAAGCCTCGTACGGCGAGGACGAAGCCTCGTGCTCGCGACAGAGGGCACGAGGTATGTCGTGGTCGTGCACATGGGTTCGCCTAGTGTAGGGCTTTGTGTCAGTGTCATAGTTCAGTGTCCAAGTCGTGTCGTGTCTGAGTTAAAGGGTCGTATCAGACGTGAATTTTTGCGTGTGTGCACAGTGTACGAATCAGTGCAGGCCATACATCGTGTCCGACATGACATAAGAGGCTACGAAACTTGGGAAGGGGTATGTCAGACATGGCCCCCTCCTCCACACCAAATTTCAAGTGTCGAGGTGTCGTATCGTGCCTGTTAGGACACTCGAGTAGCAGGACACGCACACTGCTCGCGCGCGTGTGTGCACCCGCGTGTGCACGTGTCCAAAACGACTCGACACGACACCAAATCAATCTCAGACCATCAGAAACTCGTAAGCAACACAAAAATACAATTTTCTATTTAAACACTTTCACAAAAACAAATCAAAATGCCCTTTTGGGGCATTTCATCGAACACCTGTGCACAACACTGATACGTGTCCGATACGGACACGTACATGACACAAAATTGGACAAACTCTATTCCTACAAAACCAGGACACCTAGGGCTAGGTATTTATGCAAAGAAAACCTAATTTTAATGGATGGATAGGAATTTACCTATGTGTGTTCTCCAACACAAAAGCTTCTTCAAAGGGGATCTCCAAAAGTCACCCAACTTCTCCAAATTGATTCAATCCTGTGATTTGACTCCACAAATAGCAGGAGAACATTGATTAGAACACTATGGAAGAAATCGCAATGAAAATAGAGCTCTAATGTTTAATCTATGGAGAAAAGAAGTGTAGGCTCACCTTGTTCTTAGGGAAAAAATGATAGAATAATGGAAAGAGGCACTAATTTCTAAAGAGATATTATATAGGCAAGGGGGTCTTGGCTGGCCACTTTAGCTAGGGTTAGGGTTTTTAGGTTGCATCTAAGGGCTAGCAATAAATCAAGGCTAATGAGTGGCCTAAAATCTAGGATTCTTTCCTAGTTAAGTTGCAATCACTCTATTTAACTAAACTTGACTTAAACCCATTTAACCAATACTAACTAAACTCAATGTGGCTCACTAGACTAGCTATGACTAATCTAGGTTAGGTCCAATCTAGGTTAGGCTAATCTAAACCACATGAAAGTTAATTAAATAATATTTAAATCACACCATTCAAATAAATCATTTTAAATTTCTAATAAAATATATTAAATTCAAATAATTCAAAAACGACAAAAATACCCTTAAACTAAAGATGATAAATGAAATACCCTAATCACATGGCTAGGCTCTGGGGTAGACAGTCTCTATGGTTTCACTAGCAAAACACAAAAATCACAAGTCATAATTTTTAAATAGTTTTAAAAATGATTAGAATTCACTAAAAATCATATTATTATTTAAAGTATCATAATTAAATAAATTAAAATACAAAATTTCAAAATTACCCTCATTTTAGAAACTGGGTGTTACAATAACTATGCACCCAAGCAGGGAACATAGGGTGCAATTGGCCGCATATAAGTCTATGCGCCTAGGCAGGGGAGTCCATGGGCGCATATATAGGGCTATGCGCCCAAGCAGGGAACACAAGGGCCTTGGGCATACAAATGGCTATGCGCCCAAAGGAAAGCAGCTGTGGGCGCATGACAATGTTATGCGCCCAGCACTGTTCTTCTTCCCCAAACCGAGAAGATGAGTTCATGGAACCCATGAACTTCCCAAGTTCACAAACCACTCAAAATAAATCAAAATTTGGGTTTTCAAAGGTCCATTTTAAGTAAAATTAAATTCTCTACAACATAAGACAGTCAAAACTTGAAAATAATGAAGTTTGATAGATCAAAACCCAAGAAAATCAAGATTTGAGAAAAACTTAGATCTACAAGATTTAATCCACCAAAACCAAAAGTGCTAGGTATTAAAGCGTCATAAAACTAAGTAATAAAGACTTTGGAACCATAAAACATGAGATCTCTCATGAAGCAAGATTACACTTGCCTAAGGTGGATGGATAGAATTAATGGAGGAAGAAGAAGAAGTTAATGAAAGTAATGAGGAGAGAGTGGGAAGTTGGGTTATAAAGGGGATTTTATCATGATGAACCACTTAGCCCAAACCAAGCCGAGCTAAACCAAGACCAAACCAAGCCATGCCATGCTAGATAAGTCAAAATACGGATCGAAAATCCGTACACGTATGCTGAAAATACGTATAACAGAAAACGGGAGTGACAACTCTACCCACCTTAAAAGAATTATGTCCACGGAATTTAATCAAGAGGCTAGAGATGTCAGGACAAGCTATACTAATTACGAGCAATCTATGACTAGCAGTCAATCAAGCAATCATTCATACAAGTAAGGAATTAAAAGCATAAGGCATAAGAAAGGCATTATACCTTATGAGTCAAATAGGTGTGGATATCGCGATCGGATATCATTTTCATGTTTCCACGTTGACTCACCCAAAGAGTGATGACCCCAAGCAACACGGACTAGACTAATAGTCTTGTTCTTGAGTATCTTCTCTCTTTGGTCCAATATGGATATGTGTCTTTCCTCATACGAAAGGTTGGTACCAACAACCAATTCCGAATGATCAAGGACATGACTCGGATCCGGGATATACCGTCACAATTGGGATACATGAAAGACATCATACACCTCACGTAAAGATGGCAGAAGAGCGAGATGATAGGACACATCACCTACTCGCTCTAGAATGTCGAACGGCCCTATATACCTAGGACTAAGCTTTTTTCGTACACCAAAACGAATGATGTCATGGGTAGGGGGGATCCTAAGGAATATGTGGTTGCCGATAGAAAACTCCAGAGGACGCCGATGAAAATCGGCCCAATGACACTGACGATCTTGCACAACTCGAAGATGATCCCTAACTTGTCTAACCACCTCGATAGTTTGCATAATCATCTCTAGACCAAGCATATGTCTCTTGCCGACATCATCCCAAGCGAAAGGTGATCTACACTTTCTGTCGTACAGGGCCTCAAATGGTGCCATCTAGATACTGGCCTGGAAACTATTGTTATAGGAGAACTCTACAAGATGCAGGTGATCTTTCCACGAACCACCGAAGTCAAGCATACAAGACCGTAACATGTCTTCAAGATTCTGGATCGTGTATTCTGACTAACCATCTGTTTGTGGATGATAAGCTAAACTGAACTTGAGACGAGTCCCCAATCTCTCTTGAAGACTCCGCCAAAAGGTTGAAGAAGTCCGTCGACTGAGGTACATCTCTGCAAGATGATCCATCGACTGACCAATCCTGAAAGAAAAAAAATAAGCTACCCTGGTGAGTCTGTCAACTATAACCCAGATAGCATCTCTTCCAGCTGGGTATTTAGGTAACCAGTTATAAAATCCATAGTGATATGCTCCCACTTCTATTCTAGAATTGGTAAAGGTTGAAGAAGTCCAGCTGGTCTCTGATGTTCAGCCTTAACTTGCTGACAAATCAAACAACGAGAGACGAACCGAGCTATCTCCCTCTTCATGCCATTCTACCAAAAATGCTGACGGATATCACGATACATCTTCGTACCGTCGGGATGAATCGAATACTATGAACTATAAGCTTCTGCCATAATCTCTTGTTTGATGTCACCACTAGGTACATAAAGTCGCCTTCCATGTCAAAGTATACCATCCTTATGAATACATAACTCTGTTCTCCGTCCTGCTACACATTCTGCCCTAAGCCGCTGAAGCTTAGAATCTATTGACTGAGCTAACCTAATCCTCTCAACTATACCGGACTAAACTTGCATATTGGCCATCAATGCCACATTGGTAGAAAGAATAAATTCAATACCCATTTTTTGAAGATCTGTTAACAACTCTGGCCGTGCTGTTAGAAAATAAACTCTGGCTCTTCTGCTCAATGCATCTGCAACAATGTTGGCCTTCCCGAGATGATACTGTAGGTTGATGTCGTAATCCACAAGTAGCTCTAGCCATCTTCTCTGACGCATGTTATGGTCCTTCTGACACTACTAAAATCTGCTTAATTGGCGACATATATTTAGTGACGTTCGTTTAACGTCGATAAATTGTGTTCATTAGCGACGTTTAGACTAAACGTCGCTAATAGTCGCTACTAGCGACGACCTAAGCGACGTAACAACGACGTATATTAATCACATAAGCTAGTCATCGCGAAACGTCGCTCTGACGTCGCTAATAGCGACTAACTTAGCGACGGTAATATTAGCGTCGCTAAATTCTAATTATATTCCCCTCCACCGATTCATTTTCCTCTATTTTACTCTCTCACTCTCTCTCCTCCCCCCTCCGGCACTCTCACTCTCTCCGGCGACTCTCACTCTCTCCGACGACTCTTCTCCCTCTCCGGTACATGACTCTCCCCCTCCCTCTCTCTCTCTCGCCGGTTGTTTTAGTTGTTGGTGGTTGGGGGGGTACAGGTGGCTCGGGGGGAGGTTCAGGGGGGAATGCGGGTGGTTGGGGGGTGAGTAGGGGGTGGCTGGAGGGGTAGAACAGGGGGACGAGGGCGGATGGGGAGGGAAGCTAGGATTAGGGTTCGGGTTAGGGTTCATTTTCTCCTATTTTACTCTCTTACTCTCTCTCCTCCCCTCCTCCGGCGCTCTCACTCTCTCCGGCGACTCTCCTCCCTCTCCGGTACGTGGTACTCTTCCTCTTCCTCTCTCTCTCTCTCTCACTCTCTCCGGCTGTTTTGGTTGTTGGTGGTTGGGGGGTGCGCGTGGCTTAGAGGGAGGGACAGGGGGGATGCGGGTGGTTCGGGGGTGAGTGGGGGGTGGGTGGGGGGTGGGGCAGGGGGGACGAGGGCAGCTGGGGGAGGGAAGTTAGGGGTAGGGTTCGGGTTAGGGGTGGGTATGTATGGGCGGCTGGGGGGTAGAGGCGGCTGGGAGAGGGGAGAAGGGGGAGGGTTAGGGTTAGGGTTCAGGTTAGGGGTGGTGTAGGGGGGCTTGGTCAGGGGCACCGATAGTGCCAAAAAATCTGATAATTTAGTAATAATTATTTATTTTCGACACCGAAAAATGTGATACTCCGATTCGAACGCACCGATAGTGCCGATATTTGTAACAAGTAGTTTTGTTGGTTGGTTAATTGGTAACATGGTGATTGGGACATATAGTCCCTTCAGCCATTCGATTGGCGAGGCAGAAACTATGGTACGACATGGTGATCAAGACATAGTCCCTGCAGTCATTCGACTGGCGAGACAGAAACTATGTAGCCGTAGATAAAGTTGACTGTCCTCCGACCCTCATCCCTCGGCAATGATGATATGACAACCTATCACTATATCTTATATAGTAGTAGATGATGTCTTAGTATTACATTTTGTGAGTTTATCTTAATTCTGTTACATTCTTCAGATACTAGGTACGATAAGAACATATACTACACCATATGTACAGAACATAGATGATTCACACTAATGTATGCTAGAATGAATTTTAGGTTGTGTTCTGAGCTATCCGTTCTCACACTTGGCAAAAAATCAAATTTTTTATACTTTATCTGCTTTCAAAAATGTACTCAAATTACATGATGGTTCCTTTAGTTAGCTTGCTTATGTTAAAATTATATTATTTGTGAATATCGATCTTACCAGATGGCACCCATGACCCGAAGTACGGTACGTCGTTTGAGGGAAATAGTGAATGCTGAGGTGGCTCCTCCTTCTGTTAAGGAGGAAGTGGCACCGGTAGCTAGTGAGATCGGGAGTTCTATTCATCCAGCACCGGTAGCTAGTGAGACCGGGCGTTCTATTCATGCAGCACTTACAATGGACTATATCTCTCCTGTCACCGTCGATCCCACTTATTTAAGGTGGTTGCGTGATCGTACCACTGAGCATTTGCGTGAGCTGCGTGGTTCTTATTAGCTATTAGTACTTATTTGTATTGGACTATTTGTATTGGGTTATTTTTGTATTAGACTATTTGTATTGGACTACATATATGAATTAGTACTGTGTCAATATCTGGTTTGTACTGGACTACGACATGGTGATCAGGGCATAGTCCCTGCAGCTATTCGACTGGCGAGACAAAAACTATGTAGCCGTAGATGAAGTTGACTGTCCTCCGACCCTCATCCCTCGGCAATGCTGATACGACAACCTATCACTGTATCTTATATAGTAGTAGATAAAATTTTAGTATTACATTATGTGAGTTCATCTTGATTCTGTTACATTCTTCAGATACTAGATACTAGATTCAATAAGAACGTATACTACACCATATGTACAGAACATAGATGATTCACACTAATGTATGCTAGAATAAATTTTGGGTTGTGTTCTGAGCCATCCGTTCTCACACTTAAAACACATATGAATTAGAACTGTGTGTCAATCTTTGTTTTTGTATTTTTGGCAAACCCAGGGATTAGATTCTGTATTTTGTATTTTGGATTCTGTATTTTGGCTCCATCTCCAGCTCCATTTGCATAAATATACGGTACGACATGGTGATCAGGACATAGTCCCTGCAGCCATTCGACTGGCGAGGCAGAAACTATATAGCCATAGATAAAGTTGACTGTCCTTCGACCCTCATCCCTTGGCAATGATGATACGATAACCTATCACTATATCTTATATAGTAGTAGATGATGTTTTAGTATTACATTATGTGAGTTCATCTTGATTCTGTTATATCCTTCAGATACTAGATTCGATAAAAACATATACTACACCATATGTACATAACATAGATGATTCACACTAATGTATGCTAGAATGAATTTTGGGTTGTGTTCTGAGCCATCCGTTCTCACACTTGGGGAAAAATTGAATTTTTTTTCTTTTATCTGCTTTCGAAAATGTACTCAAACGAGATGGCACCCATTCTCACAGATGGCACCTAAGACCCGAGGATCTCGCTTGAGGGAGGCACAGATGGCTGTAAAAGAGGAGGTGGCTCCAACTCCAAAGGGCGGTTCCACCGAGAGAAGTTTATCAAAATTGTAATTGGAGTAATGAAACGTCATTGGAAATGACGTGTCGTAGTGGTCGGACGGGAGGGGGGTGACACGCCACCACCCATGGCGTGCTAGGGGGATGCCTACAAATAACAGGGACACTGACGCACAAATACCGCTCGAGTGAGCCAAAGGTATGCAGCCACTTCCCTCCCTCCATTCTCCCTCTCCCTCTCTTATGCTATCAATGTTACAACTTTTCCAGTGCTGCTCCCTCTAATGATGATGAACGTAAAAATCAAAGACCCCCTCTCCTTTCTCACTCTTCACAGTTCTCACAACAGGAAGGATCAGTACTTTCTAGTTCTCTTCCATCCATCCATTCCTCCGTTCTGATCAAGCCTCTTCCTTCTTCTCTCCTCTACCATGGCTCTGGACCCATCTGTTCCTCCCTACTTCCCTTCTTCTTATTTGACTCTCTCAGCCACATATGATATCCAGCTCAAGTGTAGAGTCGGGGGAGAAGAAGTGGACAGGAAGAGGAGGGGAAACAGCACAGCCGGCGGCATGACCTGGAGGAAGTACAGAGGTTTTCTTCAACATCCGTAGGAGAACTATAAGGATATATCTTTTCACAACATGTCACATTGTCAAAGACCCTTAATGTAAATATCATGTTACCACGGTGTCGGAAGACTAACATGTCATAATTTTCTAAGCCGTGTGCTTTGACATAATCCTTCCAACTCTTTCTTCCTATGTAGTAATCTTGCATTTCTTTATGAAGTTCAAGACGATATATAGTGACTCGTAATGGAAAAATATGCCATAAGAAATACAAGATTACTACATAGGAGGAACGAGTTGGGAGGATTATGTCAAATCACACGGCTTAGAAAATTATAATATGTTAGTCTTCCGACACCGTGGTAACATGGTTGTCACATTAAGGGTCTTTGACAAGGTGACATGTAATAAAAAGATATATCCTTATAGTTCTCCTACGAATGTTGAAGAAAACCACTGTACTTCCTCCAGGTCATACCGCCGACTGTGCTGCTTCCCCCTCCTCTTTCTGCCCACTTCTTCTTCCCCGACTCTACACTTAAGCTGGATATCATATGTGGCTGAGAGAGTCAAATAAGAAGAAGGGAAGTAGGGAGGAACAGATGGGTCTAGAGCCATGGTAGAGGAGAGGAGAAGGAAGAGGCTTGATCAGAATGGAGGAATGGATGGATGGAAGAGAACTAGAAAGCACTGATCCTTCCTGTTGTGAGAACTGTGAAGAGTGAGAAAGGAGAGGGGGGTCTTTGATTTTTGCGTTCATCATCATTAGAGGGAACAACACTGGAAAAGTTGTGACGTTGATAGCATGAGAGAGGGGGAATGGAGGGAGGGAAGTGGCTGTATGCCTTTGGCTCACTTGAGCGGTATCTGAGCCATCGTTTTTGGACTGTACTATATTTTTGACTTTGTACGTATTTGGGGATATTCAATTTTTTCGTTGAGGATATTGACTTTGTACGTATTTGCGGATCATATTGATTTGGTTTGTTGAGGATATTATATATTGACATTGTTCGTTGTGGATAGTATTTTTTCTTTATATTTTTTGTATATTCTGGAATATATTGTGCGTGCCGGTGTTGAGTATTCTACCGAGGGGGTCGGCGAACCCAGGGATTGGATTCTGTATTTTGTATTTTGGCTCAGGCACCAGCTCCATTTGCATTCTGGAACCTATTTTTTTATATTTTTTTAAATTAGCGACATTTTTAGCGACGTTAGTATGCGTCGCTAAATAGTAGCGACGTTCATAAATGTCACTAAAAACGTCGCTAAATGCTGACGTGGCAACACGTGGCACCAAATCTGATGTCAGCTCGTCGTCGCCAAAACGTCGCAACAGTGTCGCTAAACGGCGACCACATGATAACGTCGTCTTATACGTCGCTAATTAGCGTCAACGATAAAACGTCGCAAATAACGTCGCTAATTAGCGACGTTAATAACATCGCCAAATAACGTCGCCCTAGCGACGTTTTGCGACGTTTTTTCGTTTAGCGACACATTTTTTCGTCGTTTCCAAAACGTCGCCCAAAACGTCGCTAAATTCACTTGGCGACGTTTTCATCGAGTTTAGCGACGTTTTGGAACGTCGCTAATCTGACAAATTTTTGTAGTATGAGTAAACACATACTTACGACTCTTGTGGTAGGTGAAAATCCTCATCTGATCTCCATACAAATAATGCCTCCACAACTTGAGTGCGAAAACTACCGCTGATAATTCCAAGTCGTGAGTTGGATAATTCCTCTCATGATCACGAAGCTGACGTGACGCATAAGCTACTACCTTACCATGCTACATCAAGACGCATCCCAATCCTTTGTCGGAAGCATCACAATAAACCGAAAATCCTTCAGTCTCATCTGGAAGCGTGAGAATGGGGGCCGTCATCAATCCTTGCTTCAACTTCTCGAATGAACTCTAACACTCTGCTGTCCAAGCAAACTACACATCCTTGTGGGTCAACTGTGTCAATGGTGCTGAAATTCGAGCAAAGTCTGATACAAACCGTCGGTAATAGCCGGCCAATCCTAGGAAACTTCGAACTTCTGCAACGGTACTGGGTACTAACCATGTCTCTATAGCCACTATTTTCTGGGGGTCAACTTCCACTTCACCTCTGGGGATGAATGACCTAAGTATGACATACGATCCATCCAAAATTCGCACTTACTGAACTTCGCGTACAACTGGTGCTCCCTGAGAATCTGAGGAACTACACGAAGATGCTGCTCATGCTCTGCCTCATTCTTGCTATAGACTAAGATGTCGTCTATAAATACTATTACAAACTGGTCCAAATAGGACATGAAGATACGATTCATGAGGTCCATGAATACGGCTGGCGTATTGGTCACTCCAAATGGCATAACAAAGAACTCCCAATGTCCATATCTAGATCTGAATGCTGTCTTCGGGATGTCTTGCTCTCTAACTCTGATCTGATACCCTGACCGCAAGTCAATCTTCGAGAATACTGCCACTCCTCTGAGTTGATCAAATAAATCATCTATCCTTGGTAGAGGATATCTGTTCTTGATCGTTACAGAGTTCAGGGTACGATAATCAACACATAATCTTGACATACCATCCTTCTTTTTCACAAAAAGTATCGGGGCTCCCCAAGGTGATCCACTAGCACGAATGAGTCCCTTGGTTATGAGTTCTTCAATCATTTTGTACAAGATCTCTAACTCTGAAGGTGCCATCCTGTAGACTCTCTTTGACACTGGTGCCATCTCTGGAAGTAAATCAATGGTGAACTCTATATCTCTCTCTCTGGGGGCATTCCTGGAAGCTCTTTAGAAAATACATCAGGAAACACTTCTACTACTCTGGGAAACTGAACTGCTACTGCTACTGCCATCCGCAAGACTGGTGGAGAAGGTTCTACTTCGCCTCTGGAAAATGAAAACTCTGATTCGTCGGGAATACCAAAAATAATCCTGCCAATATGGAAGTCTATTCTTGCGTATTGATCCCTCAACCAATCCATTCCTAAGACCACATCATAGTCGGCCATCGGAAATTCTATCAATCTAGCAAAAAATTCTCCACCGCTAACTACGATTCGACACAAGGAAAAGACTCTATCTACCCCCATAAGACCGTTAACAGTAAGTATATTGAGCCTTACTAATAATGACTCGGGCTCCAGTCCTATCTGTTTCGCGAATCATGCATACATAAATGAATGCAATGCACCCGAATCAAATAATACTGATACTGGAAAAGAGTTGACGAGAATGATACCTGCCACCACCTCACCTGATACCAATTCTTATGCTACGGTCAGAACCATAGCCTGACCTTGTCCTCTTGGTGCTGGTCCCCTCTGCTGGTGACCTCTCTGCCTGTTCTGAATCTGAGCTTGGGCATACTGTTGAGCCTGAGACGGCAATAGCCTCGGAGGCTGGTACTACTGCTGCACTGGTGCTGGACCCCTAACCAATGGACTGGTTAGGTTTGATGACGATGAACTGGCTCTATTCGGACAGGACCCTATCTTGTGATCCGGTGCCCCACAAGCCAAGCACAATCCCTGTGCTCTGCGACACTCTGATACTACATGTCCTGGCTTCTCATAATATGAGCAGCCCATTGCGGAAGACTGCTTCTGCTTCTGCTGCTGAGGATACGTCGGTGTCGAGTGCTGAACCGACGAGACTGCGATCGCCCTCCTAGGAGCTCCAATAGTCAAAGCCCTAGCTGCCGTGACTGGTGCTGATGACTGGGACATCTACCCATGAGACATCTTTCGTCCTCCGCTTCTATCTACAATCCTCTGCGAAGTATATTCATGCCTCTTCACTGCACGAAAGAGGGCATCGAACGTCTGGTGCTCAAACTGCTCCACTGATATAATGATCTCTAGGTGGAGTCCCTGCTGGAATTGCTGCGCTCGGTCTAATTCGGTTGCCACCAAGGTAGGAGCAAACCGACTAAGTCTAGAAAACTCGACCGCATATCCATCAACCGTCCATCCTATCTGCTTGAGATTAGTGAATCTCGTCTGTAGATCATACCGAGCTACTGCATTAAAATACTTCGTCTAGAACTTGTGGCTGAATACTGCCCACAAAACATGCATTGCTAATCCAACTACTAGCATCGTCCACCAGCTGCGGGCTAAGTCCAATAACTGTAGGCGTACAATGCCCCCCTTCTCTTCCTTAGGAATCCTAGCTGCCTCTAGGATAACTTCAATGTCATGAAGCCAAGCATCGGCAGAAATAGCATCTTCACTACCATCAAATAAGGGAGGGTTCAGACACTTGAAGCTCTTGGCCGCGTTATTCCCCGGATAACCAACTCTGCCCATGTCATCTTGTACTGTCTGGTGCAGGACATCGCCCTGATGATCTTGTGACACAAACAATTCCCTGATGAGTCCCACCAGGGTTCCATTGTCAGGCTTTGTAGGCTGGACTGGCTGAAACGGGGGCTCTGGGTTCCCAGAATATATGACTCGGGAAGCTGCTCCAGAGTGCTGGACTTGGTCCCCAGGTTGCTGCTGGTTCACTGGAGATGCTCCACCTTGCTGATCGATAGGACCAGGAGCAATGCCACTGAAAAAATGACATGGAGAATAATAAGGAAGGACCAAGATAGATCGACGATATAAGCATGTGATCAGGTCAAGATTTCAGAAAGATTAGAAGACACGAGTAGAGATCAAGGGCGAGTGCTGATTGAGACATCTATTCTGTGAAACCCTCACACATCTTAATTTACAAGACCTGCATGGGCCACCACTTAAACCGTGTCATACCCCAGAACCAGAATACTGGAGAGCGGGGGACAGACACAGCCAGCTACGTATATTGAAGTGAATCTCACCTCGCAATACGATCACGACTGTCTAGATGTATGAGGGTTTAATTACAAGCCATTAGTCTCTTATGGTCAAGTACAAGTCTAGTGTCTCAATCTCAAGCAAGCAAGTAAATGTAACAAGATGGTAGATCATCAGAAATACAAGTTAAGGCGTCTCATACACTACATATTCAGATGATCATGAAGCTAGTCATACAAAATGCGAAGACTAGCAAGAGTTAAAGTCATACATGATCAACCCTAGGATTTGTCAATTATGTTACAGCCCATAGGCAGACAGAAATATAAATTCAACACGAGCTAACACTTTTTCGACGGCTAAACGCCTCAAAAGAATAATTTACAATAGAGTGGGAGAGCAAAATAAAATCCACTCGTTGTCAGGGTTGCGTCTAGTATTCACCATCTGGCTGGAAGGCTAGAAGATCCTCGGATGCTACTCCAAAATCTGGCCATACAAAACCAGCTGGATCAGACCCCATAAAGAGCAAGTGCCACAAGGAAGGCTTCATTAAAGAACTAAAACCAGCATGTTAGATCACAAGGCATAATAATGGCAAAAAAACTTAGAGTTAAGAATTTAGGGGATAAACGATAAGATAACTAAGAACCTACTCTGGTAACCAAGTTACAACCCGTAAACCAAACAAGGACCGGGTTGTAACCCTTCACCTGAACAGAACTTAGTCTCTAACCGATTGTCGATAAGGTAAAGCATAAACAGTAACGTGCTGAAGTAACCATGTACTGGTACTGTCTAGACAAGACTAGACCAGACGGGACTCCATCCATCAATCACGGCCAAGCAATGAGTACGGCTTGATACTTTAACTAACTAGGGTTATCACAAGCCTAGTTACTAACAAGATGTATTGAGATATTCCAATAGCCACAAGCCCTGCAAACTTAATCCAGGTTATCCAGTTGCAAGTTGAGAGAGTTGGATTAGGTGACTTGGGGGTGCAACACATAAAAGTGTGCTGGAAATGTGTCCTACTCGACGGCAGGCTACAAGTCTAATTAAAGCGCCCAGATAACGGGACTGCCTGTAGCTGGAAAATCTCTTCATGAACTACTTGATCAATCTAGTCATTATCCTAGTCAGATTCAGTATGAATCCCTGACCGTGGTAACCAGGAATCCATTTTCTAGACATAATGTAAGACGAGATATGTAGCTTATACAAGCACAAACACCCACGGTGTCAAGACAAGAGTTACTTAGCAAGTCAAGATAGCCATCACAACAGCATATCAAGATTTATCATGTTAGGTTACTTATCAAGATTACTTGTCAAGAGTGCGCCTCAGCGGGCCACTATCAAGATTATTCATGTCATGTTACTTGTCAAGAGTGCACCACGATGGGTCACCATCAAGAGTTATTATGTAAAGTTACATTGTCATATCGTATTCATGTTAAGTGAACTTGTATGCCAAGAACTTACTTGACCAAGAGTGCGCCACGGCGGGCCACTAAAGGAGTTATCAGAGAGTGTACGTGCCATACCAAGATCGTGTTTAAAGCTCAGAGTACATGTACAACATAAAAAATAACATTATAGGACCAGTTAAGTAAAAGTACAAGCCAAGTCACAACTCACACTAAGGACCATGGGGACAAACATGGATAATGCATCACAGATTATCCTGGCCAGAAAGGAGACAAGGATCAAAGGGGGTATCATGGGTAGCATGCGCCCAAGGCCAACATGCTCCAATGAGAGCATGCCGAAGGATAGCACACATAATAAGAATGGCATGCGCCCAAGCAGGGGCATGCGCCTAAGGTAATGCGGCCATGGCTTATACGCCTGAGGCTATGCGCCTAGAGCTAGTCGTTTCATGGAGAGTCAAGTGTTTAGGGAAGGCATGCGCCAAGAGCTATGCGCACATATTCATGCGCCTACATGAGTGAAGACAGGGTGTATTGGAAGATAAGTCTGGAGACTATCTTTCATGGCAAGTGGGCGCATAAGGAATACTATGCGCCCAAGCAGGGAACACAGGGTGCAATTAGCCACATATAAGGCTATGCGCCTAGGCAGGAGAGTCCTTGGGCGCATTTATAGGGCTATACGCGCAAGCAGGGAACACAGGGGCCTCGGGCACGCATATAAATGGCTATGCGCCCAAAGGAAAGCAGCTGTAGGCGCATGAAAATGCTATGCGCCCAGCACTGTTCTTCTTCCCCAATCCGAAAAGATGAGTTCATGGAACCCATAAACTTCCCAAGTTCACAAATCACTCAAGACAAATCAAAATTTAGGTTTTCAAAGGTCCATTTTGAGTGAAATCAAATTCTCGACAACATGAAACAATCAAAACTTAAAAATAATGAAGTTTGATAGATCAAAACCCAAGAAAACCAAGATTTGAGAAAAACTTAGATCTACCAGATTTAATCTACCAAAACCAAAAGTGCTAAGTATTAAAGAGTCATAAAACTAAGTAATGAAGACTTTGGAACCATAAAACATGATATCTCTCCCGAAGCAAGGTTACACTTGCCTAAGGTGGGTGGATAGAATTAATGGAGGAAAAAGAAGAATCTAATGAAAGTAATGAGGAGAGAGAGTAGAAAGTTAGGTTATAAAGGAGGGTTTATCATGATGAACCACTTGGCCCAAACTAAGCCAAAATAAACCAAGCCGAGCTAAACCAAGACCAAACTAAGCCATACCATGCTAGATAAGTCAAAATACAGGTCAAAAATTCGTACATGTATACTAGAAATACGTATAACGAAAAACGGGAGTGACAGATATTCCGGAGAACAATGAGGGTGCACAGGAAATTGAAGTTTCCAATAAGAACGTAGTCCAAAAAAATTGTTGTTGAAACAAATGTACCAGAACTTGCTGAGCCATCAACTAAGCGAGTGAGGAGGCCGAAGGACTTCGAAAATGACTTTGTCACCTATCATGTGGAAGCAGATCAGCTTAACTATGATGAAACGATAAAGACCAGAGATGTTATTTTCTAGAAGGAGGCGATAGACAATAAAATTGATTCAGTCACCTCTAATAACATTTCGGTGTTGGTTGATCTTCCTGAATGAATGAAATTGATCAGATGCAAATGGATCTTCAAGAGAAGATGAAAGCAGATGGAACTATTGACAAGTTCAAGCTAGGCTGGTAGCCAAAGGATTTTCTCAAAAGCAGAGGATCGACTACTTCGACACGTATGCTCCAATAGCCCGGATGACCACCATCAGAATGTTAATTGCTCTCGTAGTAATACATAAGTTGGTGATACATCAGATGGATGTAAAAACAACTTTCTTGAATGGCGAGCTGACCGAAGAGATTTACATGCAACAACCAGAGGAATTTATCGGCAAGGATCTTAAAGACAAAGTCTACAATTTGGTGAAATCTTTGTACGGTATTAAACAGGCTTCCAAAATATGGCATGAGAAGATTAACAAGGTCAGGTCATACGGTCAAATGGCTATAGGGTCAGCGAGACGGACAAGTGTGTTTACACAAAGTTCGCTGATATACGAGGTGTAATCGTTTGTCTGTACGTAGACGATATGCTGATCCTAGGTAGGGATATAGGATGTGTCACAGAGACAAAGAAATTCAATTCGACCAAGTTCAGTATGAAGGAATTAGGGAAAACTGATGTAATCTTGGGAATCAAGATCATCCGGACAGATACTGGACTGGTGTTGTCATAGTCTCATTATATTGATAAGATGATCATATGCTACGGGTATTAGGATCTTTCAGTGATCGATACGCCCTACAGGTATGATCTGACGCTGAAACCTAATTCGAAGAAAAGTGTCAGACAGCTAGAGGATGCAAGCGTCATCGAAAGTTTGATGTATGCTACTACTGCCACAAGGCCTGACATAGCTTTTGCCATGGGAATGCTGAGTCGGTTCACGAGCAACCCAGGCGTTGAGCACTGGAAAGCTGTAAAATGGGTAATAAGATATCTCAAGAAGACTCAGACATATGCACTGCACTACAGTGGAGATCCGCTTGTAGTATAAAGCTTCAGTGATGCCAGCTATTACTTAGAGTTGAAGAGAGAAAGATTCATAGGTGGATTCATTTTCACAATGGGTGGAGCTGCTATATCATAGAAATCGAAGAAGTAGACTATGCTCTCTCGTTCCTCTATAGAATCTGAGTTCTTTGCACTTGATAATACAGCAGAAGAAGCATAATGGTTTCGGGAGCTCATGTATGATCTTCCAGTGGTTGGGGTACAGATACCGGTGATTCAGATATACTGCAAGAACCAGACGACTGCGGCGGTGGCATCAAATGATCTCTTCAACGGAAAGAAAAGAACTGTGCGGTTAAAGCACAGGGCAGTGCACGATCTCATCAAAAGATGTGTCATTACAGTGATTGATGTTCGGAGTCGGGAGAACCTGGCATATCCGTTCACAAAAGGCCTCAAGCACCAGCTGGTCGAGGACACAACTTGTAAAATAGGCTTAGAGGCATTCTGATATTGTGTTATTGTAATCCTACCATAACGTTTTATGCTATACGGATCTACAACCATTGTTGTCTACTATATATTTTCTACGAAAAATAAATCCTGTGATGAGGATGGCTTAAACGTCTTAATGAGTTCTCAGGTAGAGTGAATGCCTGGTGTGCTTTACAGGAAGTACGGTAGCACAACACTACAAGGAGTGTAACTCCATGCTACAGTGGGGTGACTCCACCATAAGGTTTCTAGGTAGGGGTAATGTCTCGACTTTGCGAGCCAAGTCACAGCGGCATAGCACCGCAAATAGACAGGTAGCCTAAAGCTGTATGATGAAATTAAAGAGTTGTAGACAGCACTATAAAGGAGAGGATATCCTCATGTTACAGTTGTACGACACCACGATGAGGTACCTAGATAGGAGTAAAGCCTCAGCCTCCTAAGCCATGTCGTTGCGGCGTAATACCGCTAGAAAGTGCGAGGCTTCATACTGGATAGTTTGGCACTACAAAGAGGCTTGTGACCTCATGCTACAGTAGTATGACACTATGATGAGGTTTCCGGGCAGGGATAATGCCTCGGCTTTAAGCCATGTCATAGCGGCGTAACACCGCAAGGAAGCGCAAGGCTTCATGCCATGTCTCTTTAATAAAGAACTCACCTATGGTGTATGGACAGATATAGCATGCCGTCTCTTGAGGGTAAACTTGTAGACGTCCAAAATAATACACTGAAACCAGGCTGGCACATGGCCTTTAATGTACAGCCAGAAGCACATGTGACTACATTATATGAGTGAAAAGAATTGCAATTATAATGCAGAATTCAAGGCTTAGTTCATCCTTTTATTATAGTCTGTTGTTTAACCCATACGGGAAGATTCAAGTCGTCATCGACATCTATCATAATGCATGATGGACAGTCACTATGGGGAACACTCAAACCCATATAATAAGATATGTGGAAAATTGTTGTTGTTTTGGCCTTTAGCACTAGAAACATAGTCCCACATTGCCTAGGCCAAATGGTTGGTATCACTTTATATAAGCTTTGCTTGTGAGAGATGCACATGTGGTTGTGGAGAGGCACATGGGTGCCATGTGGGGGTATTTTTCTAGTGGTAAAAATGCTAAATCAATATTGAAGCATTTATGCTTTTTGTAATGCTCTTGGAATTTATTTCTTTGGAGCTACGACTCGGACTCGAGCTCATAGGCTCATGAGGCATAATATAGCATTTTGTTGGCGCACTTTGCACTTAGCACGTCATCATCGTCGCTACGTGCATAGTACGCTTAAGTTACGCTCATTGTGCGAGCTTCTGCGCGCCTGTTCGTACGACCAGATGGTGAGACCAATTGGCGCGACCAGGTGGCGTTGTCCGATGGCGCGCCAGTTGGCGTGACCTGATGGCGCTGCCAGTTGGCACGCAGTGTATGCTGTACACAGTTGGCACAGCGGTGCGACTGTTGTGTGCAGTTAGCGTGCACTATGCGCAATTGGCATATGTTGTGCGAAAATTGGCTCAATCGTGTCTGTGTACAATTTGAGCGGTTACAAAACATTCGGGAGCAGTTTTTCCTACATCACGGGAATGTTTTGCATACTGGACGGTTACTGTGCGCGTCTATATAAGTTGCTCTCTTCTTTCTCATTCAGTTCAGTTCATTCCTTACAATTTTCTTACGAAATTACTGAGAGCAGAGAAGAAAGGAACAGAACTATCCGAGGAGTCCTTGCGTCGTGGAGTCAGAAGAGAAGAGTGTTCCAAAAGTTCATCTCTGAACTTGTTGGTTCCTGAAAGCTGATCGTGTGGGGCGAATCTAGCTTTAAGCACCGGTGATCATTTACCCCAGCAGGCCATTCTCTCATTCCGTCCATATTATTCTTCTGTTCATCCACTTGCAACTCGTTCTGAACGAGTACAGTTCCGATCTAATCAGATATTGTTGATGAAATTTCATCGCTGCTACTACAAAATCTTTTGTGCCTTCTTCGAAGTGTTACATTTGATTTCGTTTCTCAGAATCCTCCAGGATTTCTGTCTGCACCTTCTTCGAAATGTGGCATAAAATCAGTTTTCCATCAAAAAATTACACCCCGGAAATAACACTTCTCTCATAAATTAATCTCACATGGCAATTGCTTGCAGGGAGGGAGGGAACTTCATAATTATTAATTACTACTGCAAAGTGCTTTCTTTCTTTGATTATCCATACCAATGTGTATGATTGATTGTAATAATGTAACAACTAAAAGAACTAATAGCGTGCAATATAGTTGAGAAGATTTGGTTGACTGAGCTCTAATTTTTTTTCATTGGCGTCAGTTCTACTGGAACCAAGAATTTAAATAAAAAAATGTGGCGCTAGTTCCAGTGACGTCGAAATTTTTTTCTTCTTTTTTTAATTGTTTGACGCCAGTGTCACTGACATCGAGATTTTTTATAATTCTTTTTTCAAAAAAATATCTGGCGCCAGTGCCACTGGCGCCAAATAAATTTTTTTTGTTTGGCGCCAGTGTCATTGACGCCGGATTCCTTTCCTCGTAATTTTTACATTCTTCTCCTGTTCTGCGCAAATTTAGGAAAAAAATTTCAATTGAATGAAATTTTTTGTTACTAAATTACCCATTCCTTCATATAACAGAAAATTTACTGTACCGATAATAATTTAAATAATATTTGTTTAAACGATAGATGTTTGGGAAATTTGGTCAAACAATACAATCCGACAGACCGTCTGTCGGAAAATGAGTATGCTAAAATTTCGACAGACGGGATGTCGAAAAATGAGCATCAGCTCAAATTCCGACAGTCCGTTTGGCTGAAATAAAACAGTGGGTGGGTTTGGTTTAAATAATTTTTATGGTTTACTTTTGGAGTTGGGTGGTGGGTTAATTCGGGTTTGGTTTTTTTGGGGGGTTGGGTGGGTTAATTCCAATCAATTTATGGTTTACTTTAGTTGGAGTTGGAGTTGGAGTTGGAGTTGGAGTTGGAGTTGGGTTTGGGTGGGTTTGGTTTTTTTTTTTTTTTGAGGTGGGTTATCTTTTGTTGGGTTTCTAACGTTACAATTCTCAACGTTACAATTGCAACGTTCTAATTCCAACGGCTATATTAAACCACAACCATCTATAAGTATCAAACCACTTAACAGCATCTCTCTCATTCACTTCACAACATCTCTCTCATTCAGATTCAGTAAGAAGTTTGTCAAGTTTATTTCGTTGAAAGCTGAAGCTCCTCTCTTCCTACAAAAAGTTCATCTTGTTGTCAACATGGATGGAAATCTAACAATACTATGCTCGTTTGGAGGTGTACTAAATGGGTTAGCGTATCAAGGGGTTTAACCCAATTTCTTTTAGTTGATCGAAATATTTTGTTTCTTAGTTTACATAATCTAATTATTGATCAATATTCTATCGACTACGAATTTATATTAGTACATATTTTCGTATCTAATTGTATAAATGTAGATAGTGAAGAAGCATGGAAATTTGTTCTTCAAGTGAATGCACATTCACCGTATATTAATATCTATGTCACTCCGCCCCCATCTAAAAATGTAAGTAATATACCTGCTTGTAATACTTTTAACGTTGGTCCTAGTTCTTCTCATCAAGTTATTCCATTACTGAAGAAGAACATATAGTAGATGATGTTAATAACGATGATAAAAATAGTGATGATCTAATTGAAAATTTAGATGACGAATTTGATGATTCTGTTGATAGCCTTAGCACTCCTGAATTATTTATTGGAAAACAATTTGAGAATCGTTCTAAATTTAGAAGTTTTATTAGTGATATAGCAACTAGACATAATTTTACTTGTTCAGCTACTTTAAATAATGCTACTGGAATTATATATAAATGTAATAGTTCAAATTGTCATTGGAGGGTATACGCTAAAGCCATAGGTGGAGGCGAAAGATTTTCTATTGCAACGCTAGAAAATATTCATTCTTGTTTATGTGGACTTACAACTGGTTCTCATCCATTAGCTACCACTGTATGGGTTAAAAATCAGATTATTGAACAAATTCGAGATAATCAGTCGTATAGTCCATCTCATGTTGTAAAAGATATATTTAGGGAACATCGAATACATATTAAATACTGTAAGGCTTAGAAAGCTAGAGAACTTGTTCTATCCGAAATAAATGGTAGTTATATTGATGCATATAGTAGTCTCGAAGAGTATGGTCTTAGAATTATTGAGACAAATCCAGGTAGCCAATGTTTTATGAAGATTACAGAAAATAATAGTTTTGAAAGAATTTTTATTTGTTTCAAGGCATGAATTGATAGATTTCTAAGGGGATGTTTACCTGTGATTAGTATTGATGCTACTTTTCTTTCCTCTAAATATAGAGGTATTTTATTTATTGCTTATGCTCATGATCCTAACTATCAACTATATCCAATTGCATATGCTGTTGGTAAGAGTGAAAACACTGATTCTTGGACTTGGTTTTTAAACGGTTTAAGAATATCTTTTAAAAAAAATTTTGATGCCTGGAATACAATTTCTTTTATATCGGATAAACAGAAAGGATTGATAAATGCCATGCGTGCTATTTTTCCGGAATCACCTCATTTTTTTGTATTCAATATTTTAAAGCAAATTTGAAATCGATATGTAGATCAAAGCATTTTCAACGTAGCTTGGACTATCTTGCAAGATGTTATAATGAAACAGATGCAAATAATTACTTGGAGATGATTAAAGCTGAAAATGTTGATATTTACAATTGGCTCGTTGGAGTAAATTATAAAAATCGTAGATATTAACACGTCAAATCTTGCTGAATCTTTCAATAACTGGATTAAAAATCTTCGTGATAAACCAATAACGACACTACTTGATGGTATTTGAGCCAAGATTATAACACTTCAGGACAAAAACAGACAACAAGCTGAAAATCTTGAAACAAATTTTTGTCCGAAGATGTTAAAAACGATGGCTCGTATCACAAAAGAAAACCATCAGCTGGAAATGTTACGGATAGTGGGTCATTTGTTTGAGATATTAGATCGTCAAACAAATAGAACATATGTTGTTCGTTTAAATGAAAACTATTGTTCATGTTTAAAGTGGTATCATACTTTTCTTCCATGTGTACATGCATGTTATGCTTGTAATTGTTGCAATATTAGGATGAACATTAGTGTCCTAGAAAAATATTAGGATGAACATTAGTGTCCTAGAAAAATATGAGAAATATCAACATTAGTGTTTAGGATACAAGGATGAACATTAGGATACAAGAATGAACATTAGGATACAATATCAGGAAAGAAAAAAAATTACCACTGAATTTCTTCTTCTTCCTCTTCTTCTTCTTCTTACTTTTTCTTCTTCTTCTTCTCCTTCTCCTTCTCCATCTCGGCTTCACAGCAACAACTTTACTCTCCCCAACAACCCAACACTTTACTCCCCACCTACCAACCAACCAACCCTTGAATATTTAGCCTTACGAACCGAACGAGAACCATATTTTACGAACCAAACTACTGAACCGCTCAACCGTGAACCGGGGGGGTAGATTTCTTACAGATGGACTGTCGAAGTTTGGGGTAATGTCCAAATTCCGACAGACCGTCTGTCGGAATTTGAGCATCACTCCAAATTCTGACAATGCGTCTGTCGGATCTTATCGTTTACCTAAATTTTCATAACTTTTATCATTTTTAGTAATTTATATTAAAATTTTTATTGTACAGTAAATTTTTTGTTCATATAAAGCTCCATCGTAAGTACTATGAAACTTAAGTAGCAACACCTTGTCCTTTTTCTTATCTTGTATTATAAGTTAGTGCAAAATTTATAAAGTATTATTTGGTTTTCGTGAATACTGAGTTCAATGAATTGGTAAGATTTCACACGATTGAGAATCGTGAAATTGTAGTACCAAATCTGTGTTTGGTTGCATAGTACAGTCCAATACTAAATTTGGATTTGAAATATTTGCATGTGTTTGGTTGACACGAATCGTAAATACGATCACCTTTTTATTTGGAAGCTAAAAATTACCTCCCAAATATTACTTGATAGGCAAATTTAAGTTACAGTAACCAACTTTTAATTTTGAAGGCTAAGATATTGTGGACAGATATAAAAGTAACACGTCCAATTCATTGAATTTGAATTCACTTATGAAATAAGCGAGGTCGATTTCCATGTTCTTGTATAGTGAACAAATTCACTGGGTTCTATTTCATAATCAAGGTTCAAAGTATCGGAATACAAATAGGTACGAACTAGATAAATCTTATACCTAAGAACCATATCGGGACTGTATTTCACTTGGCTAGATAAATCATACAAATACGAAAATGAATACAAATATGAAAAGAAATACAAGTATATCACTGAGATGGTTCATAATTATCAGAATCGTCCCGATATGGTTCTTAGGTATGAGGGTAGTAGAGACTGATATCTGTATCTTAGAAAGAAAAAAAAAACTTGTCATAGGGCCATCAAATATTGAATGTTGTTCCGTCTCTGGAGTGTTGTATGGATAATAACTTATAGATGAGTCATCATATGTATTGTTGTAATTGTCTGATGGAGTAGACACGTCATGATGGCTAGATCCTCCAGCATATACGTCATCTATACGGTGCTCTCTAGCTTGATATTCATGAAAATCTTTAGAGTATTCATGAGACTGATCTTCAGGACTTTCATATTCATTAGTATTGTCAGCACCAGCCGCAAGTGTAGCTTCATTGCCTCCACTATCAGTACTGTCGTCTTTATCGTTGTCGACATGTCGAGATTGTAGATCTGGTATTTTCTTTCTTTTTTCAGACCTTGGAACATGTTCGACAGTATCTTGTGGATCGACATCAAAGTTATCATCTAACCATCAATTTTCTCTATAATATAATAGTGGTGTTTTTCTTTCTCTAATCCAGGCTGTGAGTAGATCTTGATCAGAAATACCTCATCCAAATCTATAAAATTATGTTCATCTCCTCATCTTTGCAGATTTTGAAACCTCAATCTTATATTATACTAGACGAAAACCAATTTTTTTAGTCTTGTCATTGTAAGTCTATTGCGGAAACAAGTATGGATGAAAGCAAATATTATCCAATTTCTTTCACAGTTAGAAGAAGACATCGTTTGACTTAGGATGCGCACAGTTAATCGAGTCAAATTTGGGACTTCCTCCCTAGCATGTATGGACCACCACTCATCTACAAAAATAATAAAATATATTAGTTTTTTAAACTATTTAACTTTAATTAATAAATATTTTAAAGTATTAACTGTTACTACCTGGAAGACATCTATTTATAACCTTTACAATTGATCTGAATTAAATGCACCAGTTCTCAATCTGAACCTTTTCGCCTACAAAGTGATATTGCACAAATTATGACATTAAAATTTAAATATTTTAAAGTTATAAAAAATCAAATATCAAATAATAACTACCTCTCTATTTATATTAAGACGTCTTGTGTTGTCATTCGACATTCTATTAACGCCTCGGTGGAAGCAATTCAGTAGCTCATCGTCATTTATAACATCATTAGAATATTGGTATTTGAGATTCAAGAAATAACCTGCAACATTGAATAAACAAATAGTTGTAAAATTCCTAGAAACATTATAAAATAACTTCTGAAGGGTGTTCAATTTATAGAGTACATACCAGCTGCATGTATATCTCGATGTAGTTGAGAATTCCATCTGGTATCAATCATTTTCCACCACTTCTTATATCCTTTACCAACATTCTTTTTTGTCATTTATTTAGTCTTGTTCTTAACATAACTTCGTAAAGATGACACATCTCTACTTTATCATCGCTATCTACCATCCTTAATTTTTTTACTAGAGGTCTAAATATTACAGAGACCTCTGCAATATCCCTCCAGTAAGTTTGACTGGCGAGTAAACTGACAACCACATTTACCTTTCCTCTATCTTTGCGATTTAGTTTCACGTAGTTCTCTATCAAATCCCATATTTTTGTCAGCCTTTTTAAATCGTCCTGATGTTAAGGATTGGAATATAAAGTAAGAAAATTGATAGCAAACCTAGTGATGGTTTGGTCTAACCAATTCTCCATTCTGAGTCTCGGTTCTCATGATGCTAAGAGCCCAACCATGATTGTATATGAAACAAGTCAGGTTTTAAGACTTATGTATTAGTGGACTAATTCTTGGATCATTAGCTATATCCTCTAACATGAGATCTATGCAATATGCTGCATATGGAGTCCGATATATATAAGTTTCTTCTCACCTGTACGCAAACATACATATATATATCTAGAACAAAGCTATCTTTACAATAATAAATAACATACATACATATTCATAATATAAATATTGTTAGATACAAAAGTATATAAGTTAGTGTATATGTATATATATGTACAATATAATTATATACAATTATATATATATATATATATATATATATATATATATATATGTGTGTGTGTGTGTGTGTGTGTGTGTGTGTGTGTGTGTGTGTGTGTGTGTGTGTGTGTGTGGAAGCGGATCAAAAGTCCCCCTTAGAAAACCCCATAAAACCCCCCTCACTCTAATCCGTAATTTAATGTTAATATTAATATTAATATTAATATTAATATTAATATTAATATTAATATTAATGTTAATATTAAAATTAAATACTAAAATTAACATTAAACTTAACATTAAAATTAATATTAACATTAATATTAACATTAACATTAATATAAAAATAAAAAAATAAATTAATATTAACATTAACATTAATATTAACATTAATATTAATATTAATATTAACATTAATATTACGAATTAGAGTGAGGGGGTTTTTAGAAAATTTTCTAATATATATATATATATATATATATATATATATATATATATATATATATATATATATATATATATATATATAGGGAAGAAGGGGCCTCTGGCTGGAGCTCTCCTGCTTGCCACCACCCCCCCCCCATCCTCGTGACCGGCTGGTTTTGGCCGGCCGTCTTCCCCGGCTCGGCCGCGCTTCCCGGCGCCCTTTCCCCCTTCGGAGGCCCATGCCCTCCCCGATCCCCGCGCATCCTCGGCTGGCCGGGCGCCGCCTGGACACCCCCCACTCTCCTGTGGGGAGTTCTCTCGTCGGGAGGTTTCCTCCCCGCGCTTCCCCCCCACACCCCCCCCGGCGTCGCCGCCACCAGGCCCAGTGGCGGCCCATCCCGCCGGCAGCTCCTCTCGAAGCCTCTCCGACTCCCCCTCTCACCTGCCCTTTGCCAGGACAGTGCCCGGCCCCCCCGGCGCCCATCCCCCCCACCGCTCCGCCCGCTGTGCCGCCCTCGCTGATGTGGCCCTCTGCGACCTTGGCTTCGCCCTCCTCGCTCGCCCTCCTCGCTCGCCCCGGCCCCCAGCGTCCCTGGTAGAGCCACCCCCCCAACTGCCGCCTCGTTTCCTCCTCCGGCGCCCCCATGCGCCACCGCCCACTCCCCGGAGGACTCGGCGCCCACCTGCTCGGCGTCGGCCCATCCCCTGGCGCTCCCCGGAACCCCTGTCCTCCCTCGTCGGCAGCTCTCTCCCCAACGTGGGCTCTCATGGCAGCGCAGCACCCGGTGCGCTCGTCGGCGACGATCCGCCCGTCCCCAGCGGCGACGTCGCCCCCCTTCCCCCTTGTGGCGGCCCCTCGCCGGCGTTGGCGTCCGCGGCGACGATGCCTTCTAGTCCGCGACGCTCGCTCCGCCGTCCCCGTCCCACCCCCTCCCTTTCATCCATTTCTCCCGCTAGCCCACCCTAGCCGCTCCTCGGAGCCCTCTCGGCCGTGCCTCTCTGGGCCGGCCCCCTCAGCTGGAGCCCCCCTTGCACCGGCGGTCTCCTCTTCCCTCCGGAGTCATCTCCTCCTCTCCTCCGGAGTCTCCTCCTCCCACCGGAGTCATCCGCCCCCCTCGAGTCGTGCCCCCCTCCGTGCCCCCCTCCTCCCACCGGACTCCTCCCTCCGGAGTCTCCTCCCCCTCCCTCCGTCGGAGGCTCCGGGAGCTTCGCGCAGGCGGGGGGGGGGGGGGGGGGGGGGGGGCTCCTCGAGCCATGCGCCCCCTCGGGACCTGCCATCTCGTGGCTAGAGCCCCCCACGTGGTCCCCCTAGGGCTTTGTGCCCAACCACCCCCCCCAACGTTCGGAGCATGTTTGAAATTTCGATTTTTTCAAAATTAAGGTTTTGAAATTTCGAAATTTCACTTTTTGTTTATTCGAAATTTCAAAAATTTCGGTTTTCGAAATTTCGAAATTTCGAATGTTAACCTTTCTTTTTTTTACCTTGTCCATCTGGGCTCGTTTTGTGTTTCGAGGCCCAGCACTTGTCTGTAACGCTCCTTCGGAGCCACCCCTTGTTTTCAATAAAACTTCTTCTGTGATATATATATATATATATATATATATATATATATATATATATATATATATATATATATATATATATATAATATAATATAATAAACATAAATGTCATATCTAAACAATAGAGTTAAGTGCCTGTTTGGTTGGCTTCAACTAAGCTGAAAGTGGGGACTTTTGTGGGGTTTCACCGGATCTGAAGGGAGTTTCATTGTTTGGTTCGGCTGAGTAAATGGGCTTGAAGTCCACTGATTGGACTGCGGAACAGTCCTTGTCTCCTCCGAAAACTCAAGTTTGAGTTCCGGCCATTTCTTGCTTGAAGTCCATGAAAGTGGAGGAGAGAGAAATTTTTTTTGTTTATTTATGAGAAAAAACCGAATTAATTTAATTTGTCTATCATAATTAATTTAATTCGTTTTACATTACTAATTATATGTTAACTAAATAAAAAAAATGAATTACAGTTTAATCTGTTTAATCATAATAATTAACTTAATTATCATAAATAATTTAATTTGTCTTTAATATATGTTTTGTTTATTTATGAGATTTTTATTTATTTTAGAAAATTTATATTCATTAATTATTTTGGAGGTAACTATACCTAGTGTTACCATATCTCCAATCAACCTCCACTTTCAACAACCATCCAATTATAATAAAGTTGGTATAAAGTTGGTGTTAGCATACATTTGTAAATTAGAATTTTTGAGTGGACCTCGAGCCCTCCAGAGAGTTCTTTGTAATTTATGATAATTATGATAATGAATATAATTATAATTTGTGTAATTATAGTTATGGTTATGATAATTAATACAATTATAATAATGGATTATAATTAATACAGGTATGGTTACGGTAATAAATAATAACTAAATTATGATAATGTGTTTTAAATTATATGTCAATTTTATATTATATTTAAAAAATTATTATGTTAATTTGATAATTTAAAATATCAATTAAAATAATCAATAGTTATTTGATAATTTTTATTTTGAAAATATTCCATAATTAATTTAATTATGGGTTATCATTACAATCCCAATATCCACTTTCAACAACCATCCAAACAACCGAACTCTTTTTTTTTTCCACTTTCAGGGGCTGTTTGGTACCATGAGAGTGGGCTGAAAGTCCCATATTTTTGGTAACTCGACAGATTTGTTGGGAGTTCCTCTGTTTGGTAACCTTCTTCCAAAACTTGAAACTCGACTGATATGATGGCTCCCCAGTTCCTGTCCCCCTCATTTTCTTTCATTTTCACATCCAAATTTTTTTGAGGAGAGTCATGGGATGAAAGTCCGGAGAAGAGGCTAGGAAGTTTTCTTTCCCTTTCTTTTCGATCTTTTGGTGACGGGATCCAGATTCCGGCGTTGACGACGAAGAAAGTTTTGGTGTCATGATGGAACTGTAGCATGGACGCGAAGATGACACGATCGGAAGTGGCCGGAGGAGGGGTGTTGGAGGAGGAGAGGAGCCGAGCCTCCAACCGTGAGCTCCGACCGCTCGCTGGAAAGTGCTGGTCCGGCGGCGTCTTGGACGGAGGAGGAGTTCTTGGAGTCCGCGGTCGAGGGATTCACGGTCGAGGCTGAAGGAGATGCGGGACTCACAACCACCGGCGGCTCTTTGCTGCTGCTCTTCAAAAGAAGAAGGAGAAGAAGAAGAGGAGAGAAAGAGTTTGGTGGCTGTTAGTGTTGTGTAGTCAAAATTTGTTAAATGAGTTCATTTGTTTTATAATAATAATAAAAACAAGTTCACCACATCTTGCTGGCTGGTGACGTATTATTATTATTATTATTATTATTATTATTATTATTATTATTATTATTATTATTATTAATTCAATCTAATTATAATAACTAACTCAATATAATTAAATTTTTATGCTAATTAATACTTTGTTCATTTTAGAAATTTTACATTACTAATTATATGTTAATTAAATAAAAATTTAATTACAATTTAATATGTTTAATCATGATAATTAACTTAATTATCATAAATAATTTACTTTGTCTTTAATTTACCAAAGTCATAAATTTTTAATACATACAAAAAAAAAATTAATAATACATGTTGGGGGTAAGTCTACCAAGGTTACCACATCTCCAACTAACATCCACTTTCAATCACAATCCAAACAACCGAACTCATTTTTCTTCACTTTCAACAACCATCCAAACACCAAACTCATTTTTCTTCCACTTGCAGGAGACAAAAATTACTACATCCAAACACATTTTGGTAAGTGCCACTTTAACACTTTCAACTGCAACTCATCATGACGTAAGTGCCACTTTCACACTTTCAAAGAGTTACAACTATCCAAACAGCCCCTCAACAACCATCCAAACACCAAATCCATTTTTCTTCCACTTGCAGGAGACAAAAATTACTACATCCAAACATATTTTGGTAAGTGTCACTTTCACACTTTCAACTAAAACTCATCATGACGTAAGTGCCACTTTCAAAGAGTTACATCTATCCAAACAGCCTCTAAGTTGAGTTAACACAACAAACCCTCTCCGCCTCCACCGCTGCCCTCGCATCCACCGCGCCCGCGTTAACCAGATGGGACAGGAGAAAGTGTCCGCCGCTCCTCTCCAGCACAGGCGTCGGCCTCCTCGGCGGCGGCGGCGGCGGCGGACGAGAAGGTTTTCGGCTGGTCGAATGTGCGAAGAAGGAAAAGGACTTTGTTACCTTCTGGAAATTAGGTCATTCTTTCCTGTAATTTATTTTCTATTTCTTTGTGGTGGTGGTTGTTTGTACAAGAATTGCGAGCTATTTATAGAATTTTTCGTCTAAACTGTTCCAAATTTTCATTATTGATTTCTCTGTGGGGATTTGACGTCTCTGCCAAAGCAAACTCTGCTTCTTTTGATTTTGTCGGAGATTCGATTCTTCACGGTATTTTCCTGGCACGTTAGGGTTTTCCTCCGTATCGGTCGATACAGACCGATACAAAAAAAAGTTTCGGCCGATACCGATCATTTTTGTGCATATTGGTTCGGCAGCGCCCAAATCCGATCCGACACGTATTGGTACCGGCCGATACAGAGTCATGGATACTACACTGGTATATCTTTCTTTTTTTCTTCATCCGCAATTGGTGTCGGATGTAGTCAGAAGACCAATGCCCAGCCATCCAGAACTATAACCCATCGTTAAGTAAATACCAAAACCATGCTTTCAACAGTCGCGACTAACAAATAATTATTACAAAAAGTTTTGTCCATGAATACTACTACTAGAAAAGAGGGTTGAGGATTTAAGGTTGATTGCACAAAGACACAAACTTCCTAGTTCAGATTCATTGGGTTTGAACGAATCATCAGATTCATTAGGTCGAACGGATTTTCATATTCGTTGGGTTTTGGTTGTGGTTGTTTAGAGGAGTTGTGACTGTTTGTTCATATTCGTTAACTTTTAGATTCGTTCTGACTGTTGGAAGAGAGGTATACATGTTGATGAAAAGACAAGAATATCTATAAATATCCGAGTATACCCAAGTTTCAAACATCAAAGCATAACACAAAATTACTACTACTCAACAGTTTCAAGAATAAGGGATTTAGATTTGCTGTCTGCATCGCTTGCTTAAGGCTTTGTTTTATCCTGCTGGGAGTATCTGCCTGAACCGTTAGCGAACTCTTTCCGAGTGAGGACGAATAACTTTCTAAAAGAAAGTGTTGACAATGCGCCTCAAAGATATTTTTGTTTTATCTCTATTATTATTTTCCCTAACAAAAAGATTAGTGAATACTATATATCTCTCTTCGACCGCCAACTCGATTGATTCCTCACTGGGCTGTACTGGACTGACCCCTTGCTGAATTCCAAAGCTTCCTGCTGCATTAAGGCTGTGCCATGGCTGAAATAACAACACTTCCTGTTGTACATTGCTGACCCATTGCTGTATTACCAAACCCCACTGCAATATGAGACTGACCCATTACTAAATTACCCATTCCTGCAGAAACGTTCCATCATAAGCACTATGAAACTTAAGTAGCAACACCTTGTTCTTTTCCTTATCTGTTAATATAGATTAGTGCAAAAGTTACAGAGCATTATTTCGTTTTCGTGAATACGACGAGTTCAATGAATTTGTATGATTTCACTGGATTGAGAATCGTGAAATTGCAGTACCAAATCTGTGTTTGATTGCATAGTTGATAGTACAGTTCAATATTAAATTTGGATCTGAAATTTTTTCATGTGTTTGGTTGACATGAATTGTAAACACAATCACCTTTTTTTTATTTTGGAAGCTAAAAATTACCTCCCAAATATTAGTTGATAGACAAACTTTTGTTATAGTAACCAACTTTTAATTTGGAAGGTAAATGTATTGTGGACAAATATAACAGTAACACGTCCAATTCACGGAATTTGAATTCACTTATGAAACAAGCGAGTTCTATTTCCTCGTTCTTGTATACTGACCAAATTCACTGGGTTCCAGTTCACAGTAATCAAACAGGCCAGATATGAGAAGAAAATTCTCCTATTTCAACATATTTCTCTTTAACTGTTCACTCTCTCAAACTCCTATATGGTTCAATATTAAATTTGGATTTGAAATCTTTTTATTTGTTTGGTTGATATGAATTGCAAACGCAATCACCTTTTTATTTTGGAAGCTAAAAATTACCTCCCAAATATTAGTTGATAGACAAACTTTTGTTGTAGTAACCAACTTTTAATTTGGGAGGTAAAGATATTGTTGACAAATATAACAGTAACACGTCCAATTCATGGAATTTGAATTCACTTATGAAATAAGCGAGTTCTATATCCTCGTTCTTGTATACTGACTGAATTCGCTGGGTTCCAGTTCACAATAATCAAACATGCCGGATATGAGAAGAAAATTCTCCTATTTCACAGATTTCTCTTAAACAGTTCACTCTCTCAAACTCCTATATGGTTCAATATTAAATTTCGATTTGAAATATTTGTATGTGTTTGGTTGACATGAATTGTAAAAACAATCACCTTTTTTATTTTGGAAGCTAAAGATTACCTCCCAAATATTAGTTGATAGACAAACTTTTGTTGCAGTAAGCAACTTTTAATTTGGGAGGTAAATAGGGGTGCAACTCGGGCGGGTTGGCTCGGGCTTAAGGTCAACCCGAGCCCAACCCGATGAATCATAAGCCTAGTCCGAGCCCAAGTCCGGCCCAACCTCGGGTTCAACATATGAAGTCCAAGACCAAGACCAGAGGATCGGATTTGGCTCGGGTTGGATCGGGTCCATCGGGTTTATCGGACTCTAATATAATATTTGAAATAATTTTAAACAAAAATAATATTAAACACTTAATCAAATAGCAATCAAGTCTTGATCATTACAAAATACAAACTGAAATAATATTTAGGATAAGGAGTTGAAGAGTTTGGGTGAAGAAATTTAGGATTTAAACTTTTTTATTTAAGAAGTATATATATATATATATATATATATATATATATATATATATATATATATATATATATATAAGTCGGGTTTTGGGTTATTCGGGTAACCCGATACATGAACCCGAGCCCAATCCAATTTTTGATCGGATTCAAATATTTTAACTCGAACCCGAGCTCGAACGTATCTTCAACCCTAACCCAACACATTAACAGGTTTACCCGATCAGGCTCGGGTTTAGTCCGCCTGAGTTGCACTCGAGTTGTACCCCTAGAAAATTCTCCATTTTCAGTCGATTTCTCGTAAAAAGTTCACACTTCTCCAACTCCTTTATGGAATTGGTGACTATGCAACTTGGCGGTTCCGTATCGGAATATAATATTGGTTGAGAATTCCCCAAAACTGCTCAAGAATCAAGATGTTTACATATATATGAAGCTTCTCTTTCACAACTCCTTTATGGTTTTATCCTGAACTTATTCTCCTCTACGGTATTAGGGTTGACCACAATCTATGTTGAAAGGACTCAAGGTGACGGGAAAATGGTGTCATTATCCGCATCTGTATTTCTTTCGTGTTCATACCCGTATTTGTGCAATATTGGGGATTGCGTGTGTACCTATTTGAAAATGCTTGTATACTGTATCCTAATTGTGTCCTTAACCGTATCCGTGCTCATTTTCGTGCAACATAGGCCACAGTCTCTTTCTTCGTCCATATGTTGTGTCTACTGCCATTATGTCCAACTTCAGTTGTATTAGTGAAAATACCTCTGCAAGAAAACTATGATGTTTCAATCTACATTCTCTTCTCTGGAAGTGAACTTCCGGTAGCTGCAGAAGATCAAGAGATCATGGACCTGGTGGAACCATCCACTCCTCTGCCTTCTTGGTTTAGCGAAGATCATCTTGCTTGATATGTTGTTTTATATGAGAAATCTGGTTTTCACATTCCTATGAAAACTGCCATATATGTAAGTAGTTACAGAGAGTTGCATATATTTGAAATTTCGAAGAGCATGATCTGCTATTTTATTGAGTACATAGAGCAAAGAAATGGGAATGATAAATTCACTACTTTCTAGTTTTACAAGGGAAAGAATAGTAGTATCTGCCTTCGCATAGATATGGACACGGACTTGAAATAGGGCATTTTAGAAATTTTGGGTTCAAGGATACAATACACCAACAATGATGTCCTATCAGTCAGTTAAAAAGTTACTTTGGTTCCGTTCTGACCAGAGGTATTGTGTTGGTTGGTTGACTCGAAATAGGGTGGTTGTATTCGACTTGTGCAGAAGTCACTAAATTTGAACTATGATACGGACATGCTTAATTGGGTCGGGTTTGGATGTTTTGCCGAGCATGGCTCACAAGTGTGGATATATCAATTAATAAAATCGTACATCACATCAAATCATATCATTCGTTTAGTATCTGCATGATCGGAACGGAACAGACAATTCATAAAAGGCTAATTATAAGGGCACAGCCTTTTTTACTCGGGGCTGTCCAAGTGACTGTTTTCCATTATTTACAAGTTTGCCACTGAAAAAATCATCAGGGCTATCCAAGTGGTAGGTATAAAAGTTAACTCTTAATTTTTTTTTTTCTTTTCTTCCTCACTCTCCATTCTCTCTCCCTCTTTCTTCTCCAAACCCTAGGTCTGGTCCCCACACTTTTTTCAACCCCACATTTCTCCAAACACACGAGACTTTTCTCCAAGGAAGATTCTTAGAATATTCGGTACAATGACGTCCGCTAAACGACAAAATTTTTGAGTTTTTTTTTGAAGTAATCTTATATTTTGTCCCAATGTAGCAATTATGGAAGAAAGTGGATCATCACGTCTATCAATCGAGGAACCCGGATCTTCCGAACAACACGACAAAACATCCGAAGAACTCTCGGTAAATTTTCGACCGACTGCTACGCATTCGACTGTACAAGAGGACTGCCAGACTTTCTGGCAGTCGATAGAACACAAAGGACTGCCATATTACGCGGCAGTCTATTTGTACAACTAGTGTAAAATAGGACTGCCGTAAAACCTGGCAGTCCAAGAAGTAACGAGGACTGCCAGATTATGCGGCAGTCTATATATAGAAATACTGTACAGTTGGACTGCCAGACATTCCGGCAGTCCATAAAACACGTAGGAATGCCACATAACTCAGCAGTCAATGTATATAACTAGTGTTAAATAGGACTGCCAGACTTTCTGGCAGTCTTTTAAACACGAAGGACTGCCACAAAAATCGGCAGTCTATGTGTAGAACTAGTGTAAAACAGGACTGCCAGACTTTCTGGCAGTCTATAAAACACGAAGGACTGCCAGAATGTTTGGCAGTCCTGTTGTACAGTCCTGAAGGAAGGGCAATTTTCCTTGACAGTCTTGAAGTTGTTGATATTGTAATTTTGGTTGTAATTATGATTGGCAATTTGTTTTTGAAATTAAATGTAGGGCCTACCACCTCCTATTTCCATTGACTTGAGTAATATATTCTCAATGGATGTCGCATTTGAATCTTATGAAGAAGCATTAGAATGGTGCAGACAAGTTGGAAGGCAAGTAAACACAGTCCTTGTCATTTCAAGGTCATTACGAGGCCCGTCGTGTCGTAAAACTGTTGATCTTGGATGCGAAAGAGGTGGGACATTTAGGCTTCATCGAAGGAAAGAAGAATGTGTCCGAAAAAAAGTCCCGGAGAAGGCGGTAGGGTCCAGAAAGTGCGGTTGTCCTTTCAAGATTGTGCTTGTCTCAAGAAATGATGGAAAGTGGACAGTTGATGTCAGAAATGGGATGCACAATCATGCGGTGGCAGAGACACTTACCGGCCATCCCTATGCCGGAAGGTTGAACGAACAGGAGATGAAGTTAGTTGAAGAATTGTCCTGCTCCGGAGTCGGCCCGAAGCAAATTTATTTCGCGGTGCGCCAGAAGAATGAACAGAACAAGTCAACAATGAGGACAATCTACAATGCACTCTCGAGATCGAGGACAAATACCCTAAGAGGAAGAATGGCGATGCAACAAGTTTTGAAGTTACTTGTCGACAATCACTATGTGGAGTACCATAGAAGACATCCGCCGTCCAATGAAATTACCTCTATGTTTTGGGCGCATCCGGAGTGTACGCATTTGGCACGGTCCTTTGCCGATGTCTTGGTGGCTGATTGCACGTACAAGACTAACAAATTCAAGATGCCACTCTTCCACATTGTCGGCTTCACGTCAACGGGTAAATCATTTTCAGTTGAATTTTGTTTCTTGAAGAATGAAACAGTAGATGACTATACATGGGCATTGAACAAATTGAAGACACTTTACACTGGACACAAAGAGCCGTTTGTTTTTGTCACCGATCGAGAATATGCATTGATGAATGCTATAGATATTGTATTTCCTCATGCTCGTAGACTACTATGTACATGGCATATTAATCGAAATATTCAAGCACAATGCAAGAGCCGGTTTGAAAAAGTAGACGGCAAACTTGATATTGACCGCTTCACAGAATTCTACGATGATTGGGGCCTTGTTTGGCGAGCAAGTACTGTAGACGCTTTTGATAAAGCGTGGTTGGAGTTCAAAGAGAAGTGGAAAAGTAGCAACAAGCCATGTATATCTTATATCAAAGACACATGGGTTGATCCATTTAAAGAAGATTTCGTCTTAGCATGGACGAATAAGGTGAAGCATTACGGCACGACCACTACAAACCGTGCCGAAGGTTCACACTCAAAACTGAAGAAATATATATGTTCATCGGTCGGCGGTTTTGTGTCAGTTTGGCAGTCGATTAATCTAATGACCAACTCGACGGTGAACGAGATCAAGACTTCATTTCAGATGAGCCTGAATATTGTAAAGCACGAACATAGGAAAGAGAAGTTTTTGTCTGATTTAATCCATGTATTGTCTCACTATGCTTTGGGGTTTATATTTGAAGAGATTGCTCGGGCAAATTCAGTTGGTGTTGATACCGAAGAATGTGGTTGTACACATCATCATTCTCTCGGCCTTCCTTGTGCTCATGAGATCAACGAATATCGACGTCAAGGCAGACCTATTCCAATAGTGGTCGTTGACCAACGTTGGAGACAATTGTCAGTTATGCCTATGGTGGAGAGTCACGACGATTTCTTTTCCTTGCCAGAAGTTAAACTTCTTCATGCAAGATGGTGTGCTGCCCTAGAACCTGAGAGGAAGTCTATTAAACGTAAAATTCAAGAACTTGCCCACCCGGCAAGCAGTCAAATGCAGGAGCCATCTGTTGTCGTTGTCCCGAAGGGTAGACCACCAAGAAGACTTACAAGAACACAGAAGAAGAAGCTCGAGTCTACTAGAAGAGAACTATCATTATTTGAGCATATTGAAAGAAGCATGGAAAGGTTCGCTTGTCCAAAGAGGAATGACAAGCTTCCTATTCAACGGAAGAAACAGAAAACAAGCGTTGGTGTCACATTCGACGTGTACATTCATATATTTAATCCTGTAATACGGGAGTACATTTGGTCTATTGAAGATGTGCCTAAAGATGGACATTGTGGGTACCACGCCCTTGCAAGACATCTAGGCTACTCCGTTAAAGACGGATGGAGGCAGGTTAGAGCAGAGCTGTACGAGGAGTTGGAGTCTCATCTTCCCTTCTACAGCAAATTACTAAGCCCAGATACAGTTGGAGAATTATTGACAAGCATTTCGTGCGCCGATCAGACTACTGGAGAGGAACATTACATGGATATTCCTTCTGCTGCATATCTATTCGCTAACAGGTACAATATACCTACACATTCTTACTAACGTGAAAAGTTTGATAAATACTTATACTGCATTTGTATTCGCTTACAGGTACAAGATCCCAATTATCGTTCTGTCGTAGAGAAGTAACAACACTTTCTTCCCAATAACCGCTCCTCCGACAGACTACACTATGTCCACTCTACATGCCATTGGACTTGATTATAATCACTTCGTCATCCCGCGGTTTATCGGGCACAGTCCTATCCCCCCCCCCCCCCCGATCCAGTCTGGTATAAACATGCTCCGGAAGAATCGATCGCTTGGACGACGCTGTACACCGATGCGATCAATGCCTACAAGGAGAAAACAAACTACCTGCAACCTAAACCAATGCCGAAAGACCACTACGATGTATTGATTGACTGATAGTGGGGAGCATCACCGATAGTTTTGTCACATTTTGTAACTTGAAAGAAGGATAAACATTTCTTCCGTCCTACACCGATAGTTTTGTCACATTTTGTAACTAGAAATAAGGATAAACATTTATGTCTATACCGAAGAGTGTGGTTGTCAAAAGAAATGTAAATATTTGGTCCTACGTCGATGTTTATATCTTTGGTGCTACTCAGATACACTATTTTACATCACTTTGTAAAGAAGAAGAAGGAAGTTTATTTTGGTATGACATTTGAGTATCACATTTACAGTTGAGTATCACATTTACCAGGACTGCCCAGAACACTGGCAGTCCATCGTGAATGAAAGACTGCCAGGGAACTGGGCAGTCCAAGTTAGAACTTGCTGTGAACAAGGACTGCCCAGGAAACTGGGCAGTCCTTGTTCACAGCAAGTTCTAACTTGGACTGCCCAGTTCTCTGGCAGTCCATCGTGAATGAAGGACTGCTAGGGAACTGGGCAGTCCTTGTTCACAGCAAGTTCTAACTTGGACTGCCCAGTTCCCTGGCAGTCCATCGTGAATGAAGGACTGCCAAATTTTTTGGCAGTCCTACTTAGAACTTGCAATGTTCAGGAAGCATCTGTATAGTGATCGACATTACGTATTCAAAACCTATTACAACAAAAGCATATTACAACAAAATGATACGGAAGTTCGACATGAAGTATTCAAAACCTATTACAAAGAAAGCATAATACAACAAAATGATACCGGAGTTCGACATTAAGTCTTCAAAACATAATACAACCAAGACGTCAACAAGTATTCGAAACACAGTTCAACAAAAGCGGCACACAAATTATTCAAACAAGTACAAGCAAGTCATTTTTCTCATGACGCATCTTAGTCCGTCGCTCGTGTTCGAGAAACGGATAGTCCGATGCGATGTTCTGCATCTGGTTAGCAACGTCGACGTAGTTCTCTCCCTTGCACAGCACGAGACTTTTCCCCAAGTTTCTTACTTTCGAAGCCTGAAGGAAAAATTAAGGGTCCAAATTAGCCAGGTTACTATACTGGTAAACATTAATTCGAAAAAATACTACTTGCCATCTTTTGCAGTGCGTCAAGCAGGCTTGTCCTGTTTGGTAGAGGAGCAGCTACCGGCACTTCATTCCCTCGCGTATCTGGATTCAACATCATACCATGTCCGGCCTCTACATAATAATTCATATATTCATCAGTACAATCCCACATCTGCTCCACCGGACGTCGTAAAGTTTCACCAACTACATGACGTTGCCACTCAGTGAAGAAGTAAGAGCCCCAACGGTAGTCCGGCGGGACATAGGTTGATGCTTTGTTCCTTTTTGAAGAAGTCCTCAAATTCAAAGTGCCCGGTATAGTTTGCACGTAGGCAAACTGACGAAGCACTCTGTCTGGCATATGAGGCTCTGTCTGGCATATGAGGCTCCTCAATTTCTTGACAGGATATCAGACCTTGAAATAGTGAAACTCCTTGCAACGGACGAGAACTATTTCGAAGATCCTTATATGGATGCCAAATAATCTACATCATAGTATATGTAATCAAGACCAAAGAAGTTACTATTTTACACTATAATAAAATTCTAAGTAAATGTAAATTTAAGTTAGCATTGTCTCACCTCCTTTTCGTTCATATCTTCAAGTGCGATACGCAGGAAAGCTAAAGTATGCGGATGTCGGCTATCCATCTTAACTGGATTCCACTTGCACATCCTAGGTAGCTGCTCATCACAGTCTTTGTTAAGAGTAGCCCTCTTTAGCGTCAGAAAATGTTCGTATATCCATGCATGTACATGAAATGTAGATGACACACATATTAATCGACCTAATTTTATTTAAACTAGAAACAAAGTACGATTTACTTGACTCACATGGAGCAGAGTTTGACAACCAGCTATAGTCTTCTAACCGACTCTAGATGCAGCGCCAAGTTCGCGGTAGAGATAAGCTAGTATACCGCTTCCAAATGATATTTGATCCACAGTGCCTAAGTTCATAAAATTGTTAACATATTTGGCGTGAATCGAGGTTCCGGACTTGTCCGGAATGCAGACGGCTCCCAAGATGAAATACATGTATGCCCGGGCCACTACATCGTCGTTGGCGTTGTCCTCATTGTCATCTTCATCGTCATCTTCATCAATGTGTGCATTCCTAAGAAAACTCAAAGGAACTCCGTACAACTTCTTAAACTCGGGGAGACTAACAAAATTCTCTGCCTCAACACCGAGTACATTGGCGACCAATTCCACCATCTCGTCATACATCTCAAAGTCGCCCGTATCATAATTCATCAGCATTGGACCACCATCAACTCTAAGTCCCAAAATGTGGTGGACGTCGTCGAGGGTGATCGTCAACTCCCGGGAAGAGAAATGGAAACTGTTTGTTTCGGGATGCCACCGCTCCACAAATGCAGAGATCAGTGCGTGATCCAAGATCTTCTATGAGTGTTTCGCAATATGCTGCAACCCAGTGGGGATGATTTTGGCCTTCACACCTTCTTTCAAATTGTCAAAATTTTATGTACTGCACATCTTAGCGTGGTTAATGACCCGCAAGATACGCGAGCTTTTCTGAAAATAAAACAATATAAAGAAAATATAAATATAAAATGTAACTACTATTTTACAAAAGAAATGTAAATATCTAAGGTAATGAACTTGCCAGATCCTTCCAAATTTGGTAAGATATGTGGTTATGCAGGGACGTCAATAGTGAGCAACTGATTGGCCTCACTTCCGGATCAGCTCTATCAGAAGCGGCCTTCGCGTGAGAAGGTCCGGAACCATCGTCCTCCCCTCTATGAACAATGGGCAAATCATCATCGGAGGAGGGAGAATCAGGACGAGTCTTCCGTTGCTTCAATTTACTTACAACGTGTTTGGTTCGACGTGGTGCAGTCTGAGAAGGGTGCCGCCGGTTCACTTATCGTTATTGGTTTTTCGCGAACCCGCTCAACTTCACGTGCCTTCCGCTCCGATGCGGTAGGACGTTTTCTTTCACCCTCGACGTCAACGTCCTTCGTCTTCGGAGTCGGGTCGTGACTACGAATATTTAATATCAATCGATTAATACTTAGCAAACATCAAACAAGACTCCCAATTCAGGACTGTCGCTCTTTCTGGCAGTCCTATTTACTGTTAGGACTGCCAGAAAGAGAGGCAGTCCAGTTGTACAGCAAGTATTACACAGGACTGTCGCACTTTGTGGTAGTCCTTTATGCATAAAGGACTGCCACAAAGTGCGGCAGTCCTGTGTTATACTTGCTGTACAAGTGGACTGTCTCTCTTTATGGCAGTCCTAACAGTACAGATGACTGCCAGAATGAGCGGCAGTCCACTTGTACAACAAGTATTATACAGGACTGCCGCACTTTGTGGCAGTCCTTTATGCATAAAGGACTGCCACAAAGTACGGCAGTCATGTGTTATACTTGCTGTACAAGTGGACTGCCTATCTTTATGGCAGTCCTAACAGTACATAGGACTGCCAGAAAGAGAGGCAGTCCAGTTGTACAGCAAGTATTACACAGGACTGCCGCACTTAGTGGCAGTCCTTTATGCATAAAGGACTGCCACAAAGTGCGGCAGTCCTGTGTAATACTTGCTGTACAACTGGACTGCCTCTCTTTCTGGCAGTCCTAACAGTACATAGGACTGCCAGAAATATGGCCAGTCGTCGTCGACTCGAGAGGAACTGACTGGGGTTGTTTGAACTAAATTAATAGGATTTTGGGGGGGAGGGGGGAATTGACAACTTTAAGTATTAGGTTTCTTACCTTGATTGAGAGGAACGTTTGCGTCCCATCGTAGGGAGAGATCGTTGGAAAATGGTGAAGACAAAGGAAATGGTGGAGATGAGGATCGAAACCCTTACCCTGACAATTGTGTAAAATAAATGGAGAGGAGTGGGAAATCGTGGAGAAGAAGAAGAAGAAGAAGAAGAAGAAGAAGAAGAGAAGGGAAAATAGGGTTTGTGAAGAGAGAGAGGGAAAATTTGAAATGAGAGTGATTTTCGGGTTTGGGGGGGCTGTGGGGTTTGGATAGCCCCCTGAATGAAAACTTTGGACAGCCCGAGTAAAAGTTCCTCAAAGTCTGGCTAGCCCTAATCCTGGCTAGCCCCGAGTAAAAAAGGATGTGCCCTTATAATTAGCCTTCATAAAATGGTAAGTGGTGTTAGCTCTTTTTTTTTCCTTTATTTTCACAATTAATAAAAGAAGTCTTTCCTTTGGTTGTATATATTGCAAGCGTAATACAATAACGGCACAACAAAAGCTCAGGACAAACCTATTCTTGTGAAGTTGTTCGTGGTTGCCTATAAGTGTTGTTGGTGCAACAAATGTTGCAGCAATTACATTAGTTCTTACGTGTGGATTGATGTAAATGATGTACTTGCTGCAATAAACACCCAAAATCCTCAACAAAAAGCTGTTGGTGCTTTCTTTACATGGAGAGAGCTTGCTCTCAACATGTCTTGTAAAAGTTTAGTCCCATATCTGTAGTGCCCCGTCCCGCAAAGTCAATCGGAGGAATCGAAACGCCGACGGCGTTCGGCCTTAGCCTTGCAACGGCTTGCTCGGAGACATCGCTCAGGTGGGGTAGTTTCGGTGAACTCTCCTCATCTTTGCCTTCACATAATAAATCGTGTTTTCAACTTGCACAAGTTAGGCTTGATAATAAAAGCTACACATCCACATAGCTAAGGGAATAATCCCGACGGTTTGAATCGAGTTAGAACATGGAAAACGTCCCACAGTCGGCTTAGAGTTGGTGCACGGCGTGCTTTGAAAATGACACTCGGTCCTTCGTCCCGTGGCTTGGGAGAAGGAAAGTTGGTCTTCGGTACAAAAGCTGAGAGATTGCCTAAGTCATAGGCGTCGCCCGCATGAATGCTTGCTAAAGCATGCACGATCCTGTCCCGCAAGGCTTGGCATAGCCTTTGCTCGTCCCTTGGGTTAAGTTGTAGGCTTGAGTGAGTTAGGCAAAGTTATGCCGGTCGACCTAAGTTATTCTATGTGTTGTCCCGCTCATTCTGCGGTTGTCAAGATAAATAGTCCCACGACCCAAGGCCCGTCATATGAAGTATGACTTGGGCGACAGCGTTGCGTCGAGCACGAGTCGGTTTAGAGGCACGAGCCGCGGTTGGTTCAGTGGAAAGTTAGCCACGGTCGGTCGATACTTAAGGAAACACGTTATGTTCAAGTTAAGTTGGAAGGCTATGCAGTAGCCGTTCCCTGAGTTCAAAGAATGTTAAGTCTAAGCGATGGGTAGTCGCCGAGGCAACCCTGGTTAGGGGCTCTGCAAAGGAAGTACAAAAAGGTGGAAAGAGTAAAACAACCAAGTAAATGAATTTATCACATAACAGCCCCAACAGTACCCTAAAATACACCATGTTAACCCTTATGAACTTGGACACTTGTCGACAAGGAGTGGTTTCTTCGAGCGGAATTCCGAGGCCACGGGACCGTCTCGGCCTAGGAAGAAACTGTTTGTAGCCGCGCTGGTTAAGCAACGCTGGAAAGGGCATCGGTAAGGCGGGGACTTTCATCGGGGCTCGCTACCTGCGTTGAAAGGGTCCCGTATTACCAGGCTACGTCCAAGGCGGCTGGTTAGGCCAATCCCATAACAAACACTTAACATAAATTATTAACAACTGACATGGTAAAGTTTTATGTCCACAATGGCTGGTTAGGCCAGTGACCTTTCATATAGACGTGTCGGCACGGGCGGCAATCCGCGTGGATGCCTTTGGATTGAGTTGAATATGCATGAGTTAAAAAGACACAATGTCGGAGCCTAAGATTTGGCTACAGCGAAGGCGACGTGCTTCGGCACGAGACGTGGCGTCGAGTGTTAAGTTGTTGGCATAGAGTTGCATGTGTTAGGCTTGAGCTGTCGTGAGTTAAGTCGAGAAGGGCCGCAGGGCTAGTTGTATAAAGTTACGTTGAGTTGTTGGGCTCGGCCTCGAAATATGAGGCACGGCCGCGTTGTCACGACACAAGTGTAGCCGAGACTAAGCAAGGAGGCACTGCCTCGGAGGTATTGAAGCACGAATCGAGTTGTGGCACGACCGAGTCGTTACGTCCCAGAGTTTGGCACGAAAGATAAGTATAAGTCGGTGCGTCGACAATGCAAGCACGAGAAAGGTCTAGAAGCAAGGAAATGGAGTCCTTCGTGTAGTTGCGTCTCTGATTATGGCCGTAAGGCAAACACGACTTGATAGGTTAACGTTGTTGGCACGAGGAGTGGTCTAGATACAAAGTATGAGTTAACGTTGACATTGCTAGCACGAGATGGTTCCGATACACAAGTTGCGCTAAGGCGTCGGTCCTAAAACTGATCCTAAGGCAAGAATAGAAAGACAATCATAAAAAGGGTTTATGTTGCACAAAGTAAATGAAACGTGTAGGTTTGTATGGGTGGGCGAGGAGCTCACTCCACCAGTACAGTGGTACTGACACCCACACAGTGTTTCATGTGCAGGCACAGGTAGAAGCTCGTGGCGCGGAGCTCGCTTGGATGCGTCGAGGCACGGAGTTCCTTGGCGATTCGAAGCGTGCGGCCGCATAGATTGAAGACTTATACAGGACATAATGTATGGACATCGCCTTCCAAAGCTTCCGCTGGATTCAAGTATTGTATTGAGAGATGAGAGAGAGCAGAGTGATTGTAATATGAGACAAGTGTATTTGAGTGATTGTAATCTTGGCCTTGCGCCCCCAATGTAACCGTTGTTTCGATATCAATAAAGAGTTTCTTTTGATTAACTTGTGTTTTGTTCTAAATTTCTGCTGCGTGTTCAATGTCTCTGCTTGGGACTTCTGTGCGACGACCCCGTCGCAGCCGCTGATAATCGGCCGTTATGGAACCCGCCTTGCACGAGCGCAATCTAGGCTCGTGCGGCATCACGCCTTAGCGAGGACGATCGCTCCTACGGGAGCGGGGCGTGACATAGTGGTATCAGAGCACGGCTTTACGTCCTTGGACCGTCGATTGAATTCTTTAACTTCGATGTTTCCGCAAAACTCTGTTGCTTCCGCAAGTTGTTATCGTTGGTGCGCTCTCTCTCAAATGTTCCTCGGCATGTCCATACAATAAGTCTAAATATTTTCGAAAGCTCGTACAAGCGTTCAATCTAACGCATTGGTAGGCTGTTGCCAAATGCGTCGATAGGGCCTTTGTGCCGAACGTTGCAAACTTGACTCGATAGAAAACATGTGCTAATGTTAGCAAGTCGCATGCATGCCTAATTAGTCCAACGTCGACCCTAACAATTGAGCGTGCAAACTCGGAATATAGTCCGTACGGGATGGCTATACACACGGCCTTTTGGCTAAGTTGTGTTTCGCGTCGCGCACCTCGACCTTTTGGTGCAAACGAGTCACGAGCGATATTAAGTATCGTTCGGTCGGGAACGGAGATGCACTTAGAGTGTCTATCGATAGGAACGCTATCGAATTAATACTTAGACGTACATGGAAGATTGATTTGGATTTCGAGGATATAGTGCGAACAACTTAGTGCGTCGGTATGACGCGAGCGACTACGCTAGCGATTCGCCGGACGAATCTGAAGGATGTCTTAGCGAGTGACGCGAACGTGATTGAGGACTAAATAGGATGGCTTGAACCCGAGTGGTGTATGTGATAGGTTCGGAGAAGAATAAGAATGAGTGTCGACTACTAGTCGAGTGGCTCGAATCCGAGTGGTGTATGGTTCGTCTTGGAAATTGTTCGAGTGAATATTGAGGATTACGAGTATGTCGGCGAGGCGATGCAATCGCGCAAAGCCTTAGAACGCGTCACGCTTAGTTGGTCGTGACCTCGAATGTCCCGAACGAGCATCTCGTTCGGACAACTTGTGAATGAGCAATGCGAGTTAGAAAACGATTCGGAACGATGAATGAAAATGAATGGTCTTGATCGAGGAAACTTAGAGGATCGTACGTGCGATATCGGATTGATACAACTGAAATGCGACTTGAGTTTTGAATAATGATCTTGAAACGAGCTTGAGGAAAAGCGACTGAACTTGATCTTGAGTATTGAGAAAATTGAGGAATATCCAACTCGGACAACAGCATCAACGCACGACTCGGAATTGGTTGCAAAGGAAGATCGTCAGGTTACGCATATCGTCGATGGTATTGAGGCGTATCAAAGATCGATATGCGATAACTCGGGGGCACTCTGACTCGGCGAATGACGGTCGTGCAAATGTCATTGTTCCGTTGGACGCTATACTTGAAATATTAAAAATGTGTCGAGGAAAGGATAGACTTGGCTCGAGGACTTTCTAAGTTGAACGAATGACGATCGAACTATCGAACTTGGCTTGAATGAAAACTAGAATATTTGGATTTGCCTTGTAGATAACCACAACGTTGACGTTCTTGTCTTATGCGAGCGCTACTCCAGCCTCGCACATGCGTCACGCTGATTAGGGCGATCACTCTGCATGAGCGCTGGTATGGTGATTCATACAGCGGGAGTGGTCGAACTTGCACGGTGCGACAAATTGTGCTTCGACTTGTGGTGTGACGTGAGGATAGACTCGAGATTGAATTGGTGTGCTTGTCGATTGAACTTGAGGATTGAGTAGGTCCAATCCGCGTATCGAGAATGAATGAGTCTAAACTCAAACAAGAGTTACGCCCCGATGAGAATGATTATTCCGCGGGAGCGTTGCGTGGTGATTCATGAACCGCCGTGGATAATCGGACTCGCGTGAGATTGGGGCGCAACGTATTGTCGAGCGAGACGACCTCGTGATCGAATACATGAATTGGTTAGAATTGGTGAATTGAAGGAATTTGAATATACACAATGCGTGCCATAATACGAATTAGGTGATCGTGCTTGATGTTTAGAAAGCTGAGTGATGCGAGTTTGGGTAGAAGACCCCGTGTGATCGACTTTGGTTTGACCCTAGGATTGGGGTCAGTGTTGGCATTATTGTTTGGGAACTATGATTCCAATCCTGACATTGACTTAGCCTCGAAAAGAAATGGCCTAGCGGTTAGGCGAGACGTCCTATTTCATGAGTTATAAATCGAAGGATTGATCTTGAGGATTGGCATGGATGGATAGCATGAATCACGAATGTAGAAAACCCTGCTCACGAGATTCGGCTGACATGCATATATTTCAGGGACGCCTGGGTATGTGCACGATGCGACTCGAGTGAGAATGACAAATTTTCTATCATGCGGCTTGGCTGAATGCATGTATTTTAGGGACGCTTGGAATGCGTGCACGATCCAGCCAAGTGATGCGGCGAGTTCAAGCAAGGCTTGAAATGTGGGAGTGTGTCGAGATCTTGAAATCGTGTTGAAGTAAAGATTGATAATAGTGCGAGCGTGGCTCGGAATCGAAGGAACGCGTAGGCGAAATGTGTACGATTAAGTCTTGGCCATAGAAATGGTAGGATGACTTGCCCTCAGGAAAGTCTCGAGGACGAGACTTGTTCTGAGTGGTGTATGTTGTAGTGCCCCGTCCCGCAAAGTCAATCGGAGGAATCGAAACGCCGACGGCGTTCGGCCTTAGCCTTGCAACGGCTTGCTCGGAGACATCGCTCAGGTGGGGTAGTTTCGGTGAACTCTCCTCATCTTTGCCTTCACATAATAAATCGTGTTTTCAACTTGCACAAGTTAGGCTTGATAATAAAAGCTACACATCCACATAGCTAAGGGAATAATCCCGACGGTTTGAATCGAGTTAGAACATGGAAAACGTCCCACAGTCGGCTTAGAGTTGGTGCACGGCGTGCTTTGAAAATGACACTCGGTCCTTCGTCCCGTGGCTTGGGAGAAGGAAAGTTGGTCTTCGGTACAAAAGCTGAGAGATTGCCTAAGTCATAGGCGTCGCCCGCATGAATGCTTGCTAAAGCATGCACGATCCTGTCCCGCAAGGCTTGGCATAGCCTTTGCTCGTCCCTTGGGTTAAGTTGTAGGCTTGAGTGAGTTAGGCAAAGTTATGCCGGTCGACCTAAGTTATTCTATGTGTTGTCCCGCTCATTCTGCGGTTGTCAAGATAAATAGTCCCACGACCCAAGGCCCGTCATATGAAGTATGACTTGGGCGACAGCGTTGCGTCGAGCACGAGTCGGTTTAGAGGCACGAGCCGCGGTTGGTTCAGTGGAAAGTTAGCCACGGTCGGTCGATACTTAAGGAAACACGTTATGTTCAAGTTAAGTTGGAAGGCTATGCAGTAGCCGTTCCCTGAGTTCAAAGAATGTTAAGTCTAAGCGATGGGTAGTCGCCGAGGCAACCCTGGTTAGGGGCTCTGCAAAGGAAGTACAAAAAGGTGGAAAGAGTAAAACAACCAAGTAAATGAATTTATCACATAACAGCCCCAACAGTACCCTAAAATACACCATGTTAACCCTTATGAACTTGGACACTTGTCGACAAGGAGTGGTTTCTTCGAGCGGAATTCCGAGGCCACGGGACCGTCTCGGCCTAGGAAGAAACTGTTTGTAGCCGCGCTGGTTAAGCAACGCTGGAAAGGGCATCGGTAAGGCGGGGACTTTCATCGGGGCTCGCTACCTGCGTTGAAAGGGTCCCGTATTACCAGGCTACGTCCAAGGCGGCTGGTTAGGCCAATCCCATAACAAACACTTAACATAAATTATTAACAACTGACATGGTAAAGTTTTATGTCCACAATGGCTGGTTAGGCCAGTGACCTTTCATATAGACGTGTCGGCACGGGCGGCAATCCGCGTGGATGCCTTTGGATTGAGTTGAATATGCATGAGTTAAAAAGACACAATGTCGGAGCCTAAGATTTGGCTACAGCGAAGGCGACGTGCTTCGGCACGAGACGTGGCGTCGAGTGTTAAGTTGTTGGCATAGAGTTGCATGTGTTAGGCTTGAGCTGTCGTGAGTTAAGTCGAGAAGGGCCGCAGGGCTAGTTGTATAAAGTTACGTTGAGTTGTTGGGCTCGGCCTCGAAATATGAGGCACGGCCGCGTTGTCACGACACAAGTGTAGCCGAGACTAAGCAAGGAGGCACTGCCTCGGAGGTATTGAAGCACGAATCGAGTTGTGGCACGACCGAGTCGTTACGTCCCAGAGTTTGGCACGAAAGATAAGTATAAGTCGGTGCGTCGACAATGCAAGCACGAGAAAGGTCTAGAAGCAAGGAAATGGAGTCCTTCGTGTAGTTGCGTCTCTGATTATGGCCGTAAGGCAAACACGACTTGATAGGTTAACGTTGTTGGCACGAGGAGTGGTCTAGATACAAAGTATGAGTTAACGTTGACATTGCTAGCACGAGATGGTTCCGATACACAAGTTGCGCTAAGGCGCCGGTCCTAAAACTGATCCTAAGGCAAGAATAGAAAGACAATCATAAAAAGGGTTTATGTTGCACAAAGTAAATGAAACGTGTAGGTTTTGTATGGGTGGGCGAGGAGCTCACTCCACCAGTACAGTGGTACTGACACCCACACAGTGTTTCATGTGCAGGCACAGGTAGAAGCTCGTGGCGCGGAGCTCGCTTGGATGCGTCGAGGCACGGAGTTCCTTGGCGATTCGAAGCGTGCGGCCGCATAGATTGAAGACTTATACAGGACATAATGTATGGACATCGCCTTCCAAAGCTTCCGCTGGATTCAAGTATTGTATTGAGAGATGAGAGAGAGCAGAGTGATTGTAATATGAGACAAGTGTATTTGAGTGATTGTAATCTTGGCCTTGCGCCCCCAATGTAACCGTTGTTTCGATATCAATAAAGAGTTTCTTTTGATTAACTTGTGTTTTGTTCTAAATTTCTGCTGCGTGTTCAATGTCTCTGCTTGGGACTTCTGTGCGACGACCCCGTCGCAGCCGCTGATAATCGGCCGTTATGGAACCCGCCTTGCACGAGCGCAATCTAGGCTCGTGCGGCATCACGCCTTAGCGAGGACGATCGCTCCTACGGGAGCGGGGCGTGACAATATCGGAAATGCACCATGAGTTATCTCAACATATATACTTGGTTGTGTTGTTGAGAGATGCACATGGGGTGGTGACCCTAAGGAGGTAACCATGTGGGTGATTTTACTAGGAGGTAAGAATAAGGCTCCAAGGATTAAGCATTAATGCTTTTGTCATTCTCTTGGATTAATTCCATTTGGAGCTAAGCCCCAAAGGGGCTTAGCGACTCGGACTCGGACTCGGGCTCGGGCTCGGGCTCGGGCTCGGACTCGGACTCGGACTCATGGGCTCATGGACTTGCACCAGGCTGACTGTGCAGACTACAAGTCAGTTATGGAAAGACTGATTCAATGCGATTAATTCAGATCCACTTTTTGTGGGACTTAATTCAATCTTTCCATAAGATTTGAATTAATTTCGTTGCCATCTTTGTGGGATTTAATTCAATCTTTCCATAAGATTTGAATTAATTTCCTTGCTATCTTTGTGGGATTTGAATTAATTTCGTTGCCATCTTTGTGAAATTTGATTCAATCTTTCCATAAGATTTGAATTAATTTCGTTGCCATCTTTTTGTGGGACTTAATTAAGTCTTTCCATAAGATTTGAATTAATTTCATTGCTATCTTTGTGGGATTTAATTCAATCTTTCCATAACTGAAAAGGCGGTTAGGGTTTCCACCCTCTCTCTATATATACTCTCTTCTGGCCTCCTTTGTGAGGTACTACGAATTTTATAAGTCAGAAAAAAGAGAGAGAGAGGGAGCTGTTGCCGCCATTGCAAGTCCATCTGAGGAGTCAGGACAGAGGTGACTTCAAGCGTTCTACAAGTTCTTCAACTTGCTGGTTCCTGGAAGCAATTCGTGTGGGGCGAATCTTGCTTTGAGCATCGGTGTTTTGACACCCCAGCAACCTTTCTTCATCTCTTCTTTCTCTAAATTATTGTAACTCGTTCTGTCCCAATTGTAACACGTTTGCAAGGAAGAACGAGAGATCTTCTCTTCTCTATTTCCCTCCTTCATATTGTAATCTGGCTATTTAGTTTTTTGTATCATCGTAGATCTTGAGTTTGATAACTGCAAAGTTTTTTGTGTGATATCTCAGATCTCGATTGCATCAGTTTTCCATCTTTGGTCAAGCCCCGGAACTAACCATCTCAAAGCAAGATCCTTGTAGATGGAAAACATTAATGTTTCGCTCGTCCAATCGGACTACTGCAAGTTGGAAAAGTTCGATGAAGAGCATTATCAAGTCTGGAAGAGGAAGGTTTATCTAACTCTTCAACTCAAAGACGTTGATCATGTACTGTTGGAGGAAGAACCTTCTGTTCCAGACACTGGGTCTACTGCCGCAATCAATGCGGCTACCAAACTCCAGGCCAAATGGAGAAGGGAAAATAGCATCTGCAGGCTTCTCATCCTGAATGCTATGGAGGATTCCCTGGCAGAATCCTACTCGAAGAAGGAATTTGCCAGAGACATATGGGAGTCTGTAGAAAAACTGTATGAAGAAGACAGGAACAGGAGCAAGATGTTTGTGGTTGAAAAATATCACAAATTGCTCTTTGAGGACGAGAAGTCCATGTTGCCACAGGTGAAGGAATTTCTGAAGCTGCGTCAGAAACTGGAAGACGAAAAGATGCCCCTTCCCGACAAGTTTGTCGTTGGAGGGATCGTCTCAAAACTTTCTGCTGGATGGAGTACCTTCTATGTAAGGATGCTCAGAAAGAAGCTAGACATTAGCTTGGGAGATCTACTTCAAGAGATCCATGTTGAGGACGAGATGCGTTCCCAACAGAAGATGGACACTCTGTCCAAACAGTTGGCTAAGGCCAATCTAGTGCATACGAGAGATCCCAATGGAAAGCATGCGGCTTCTCACAAGAAGAAGGACTTCACCAATCTAAAAGTGAAGGGTCCTTCATTCAAGCAACAGAAGTCAAAGTTCCAAGTGACTTGTTTCAATTGTGACAAGAAAGGCCACTACAAGAGTGAATGCAGATCCAAGCCTAAACAATCAGAGAAAGGTGAGCCTAGTAAGGTTTCATTGGTGTCTAACATTGTTGCTATGATCGCACAGGTCACAACTGTGGAGGTTGACTCTGACTAGTGGATAGACACTGGTGCGACTTGCCATGTCTGTTCTGGCAAGGAATGGTTCGTCACGTACCAGCCGATATCTGAGAAGGTTGTCATGGCGAACCAGGCCCAAGCTGAAGTTCTGGGGATCGGGACTGTGGAGCTGAAACTCACTTCTGGGAACACTCTGACGCTTCAAGGTGTGAAGCATGTTCCGGTGATTGCCAATAACCTGATCTTTGGGAGCCTGCTCTGCAACGCAGGCTTAAGGATGGACATCAATGCTGGTCAGATGGTGATGTCCAAAAAGGGAACATACTTCGGAAAGGCTTATCAAACCCATGCGGGAAGAATTACAATTGTGGTACAGAATTACAATTGTGGTGCAGAATTCAAGGCGTAGTCCATTCTTGTATCACATTGTTATTTAACCCATGCGGGAAGATTCAAGTCGTCAGCGACATCTATCCTAATGCAAAATAGACAGTTACTGTGGGGAAAGCTCAACCCTGGACACATATATATGTTGTGATATGTGGAGGATTGTTGGTGCTTTCTTTACATGGAGAGAGCTTGCTCTCAACATGCCTTGTAAAAGTTTAGTCCCACATCGGAAATGCACCATGAGTTATCTCAACATATATACTTGGTTGTGTTGTTGAGAGATGCACATGGGGTGGTGACCCTAAGGAGGAAACCATGTGGATGATTTTACTAGGAGGTAAGAATAAGGCTCCAAGGATTAAGCATTAATGCTTTTGTCATTCTCTTGGATTAATTCCATTTGAAGCTAAGCCCCAAAGGGGCTTAGCGACTCGGACTCGGGCTCGGACTCGAACTCGGGCTCATGGGCTCATGGACTCGCACCAGGCTGACTGTGCAGACTACAAGTCAGTTATGGAAAGACTGATTCAATGCGATTAATTCAGATCCACTTTTTGTGGGATTTAATTCAATATTTCCATAAGATTTGAATTAATTTCGTTGTCATCTTTGTGGGATTCGTTGCTATCTTTGTGGGATTTGAATTAATTTCGTTGTCATCTTTGTGGGATTTGATTCAATATTTCCATAAGATTTGAATTAATTTCATTGCTATTTTTGTGGGATTTAATTCAATATTTCCATAACTGAAAATGCGGTTAGGGTTTCCACTCTCTCTCTATATATACTCTCTTCTGGCCTCCTTTGTGAGGTACTATGAATTTTATAAGTCTAAAAAAAAAAAGAGAGAGGGAGCTGCTGCCGCCATTGCAAGTCCATCCGAGGAGTCAGAACAGAGGTGACTTCGAGCTTTCCATAAGTTCTTCAACTTGCTGGTTCCTGGAAGCAATTCGTGTGGAGCGAATCTTGCTTTGAGCATCGGTGTTTTGACACCCCAGCAACTTTTCTTCAACTCTTCTTTCTCTAGATTATTGTAACTCGTTCTGTCCCAATTGCAACACGTTTGCAAGGAAGAACGAGAGATCTTCTCTTCTCTATTTTCCTCGTTCATATTGTAATCTGGCTATTTGGTTTTTTGTATCATCGTAAATCTTGAGTTTGATCACTGCAAAAATTTTTGTGTGACATCTCAGATCTCGATTGCATCAGTTTTCCATCTTTGGTCAAGCCCCGGGACTAACAAAAGCTGCATCCAAATATAAGCAACCAAACATTGGATTTGTAAATTCTCGCAACATCATTTACAGTCAACCAAATATTATAATTGTAACATCACTTACCACAACAAATATCGTAATGTATTTCTATTCACGGACAACCAATCAGCTCCTTAAATGGCCCCAATCGTTGTATTTCCCCCCTGATTCTAGCAATAGAACATTTTTCCCCTTGCTTCAATATACAATCAGGTCTAAATGCTTTCTTCCCTTAATTTCTGACTTTATTTTTCACTCCAAATGGAAATTGCTACCAAACTTCCGCAACAGATGCAACTCAACTATGAAACTTAAATTTTGCACATGGTAAACCCAGATAATACAATCAAGATTTCATACGATAAATAACTGGAACATTTATCATTTACTTTTATTCCAAATGCCGAAACACACACCTTCAAGCTCTCAAGAACTTCAGCTGCTGGCAGAGACGTGTTTGCCAAGAAACTCGACAAGGAGCTGATTCACCAGGCCAGGGAACTGCTCCTGAGGGAAATGAGTGCCTTCGGGAACGAACGCGACGTCCAGATCGGGAACAAAATCCTTCACCGTCCCGCTCCTGACGTAGTCCTCCAACCCGGAAAATCTGAGGATATAGTCCTTTTCTCCCATGATCAGAAGGGCAGGGACCTCAATTTTGGGATCGGCTATTTCCGTATACTTATGCAGGGACCTAATGAGCATTATGAAGCAGACAGACCATGTTAGTAGTAGTTACTGGTTAACTAACGAAATGGTTGCCATGTCCGTTTTACCTACGTATCGGACACATAGTGGATGCGACACAGACACTCCATTGTGTATATAGCAAGTGTTTATATACGCTGACATATATATTCTAAACCATAGATAAACTATTTAATTTGTAATTTGGGCTGGATCATAGCTGTAATCATTGTGTTTATCTATAATATTTACCTTCTTCGACAAAAACATAGACTAAAGTTCAGGGAAGTCACCTGTAGGGAACCTGGAGGGCTGACTTGAAACCAGACTTGGCGTAGAGATCGGTGTACTCTTGCAGGTCTTCTTGAGTGAACCAGGGGGGCAGAGGCGCGGACGGGTCTACAAGATCCATGATCTCCTGGCCTTCCTCAGCCATCGGAAGCTCGCTACCGGAGAAGAGAATGTAGATGTTGCGGATTACCGTCTTCGTGTCGAACCTCCCAAAGTCCGCCTCTGCTCGTCCGGGCTCCTAGGGAAGAGCGAGCATTCGACCGTTAGTTAGTATACGTATAATTAACCGATACCTACTGAATCGGTAGCGATGATCATCGTATAGTTACCCGCCACCGCGCTATGTAGAAGCCCTCTGGGGGTTGGGCAGCTGTAGGGTTAGCTCGAGGAAGAAAAGGCACGCCCAGGGTCACCACGCCCAGCACCCGACCAGGGTGGAGCAGGGCAAAATCAAACACTGGTTTGGCTCCAAAATCTTTCCCGACTAAGAAAATCTTCAATTTGACAATCACCATTAACCATAGGCAAAAGAAAATATAAGCACAAGTAGTACTGAAGAAAAATAAATTATGGAAGTGATTTGAATAGTTGGAGCATGCTTGGTAATTGATAACTTCAAGAAATTATAGTAATATAGTAGGAAACCAAAAGAAACTATTAACTCTGCAATAACAAACCTCCTTTTTGTTAACTAGAAACTAAAATAACTTAAAAAGTTCAGCTGTATTGCAGCATGCAGGCCAAACTAGGAAGCAAGGGCATTCCTAATATTTGGACGTGTCGTGTCGGATGAGTATCATGCGTATTGGACACACCACGGACACTACAAAATGTTGTGTCGTATCTGCGTCATTGTAACTTAGAATTGCCAACAGAAGAAAGTTGTTAATGAGAGCTGAATTTTCGAAAGGTAAAACTAATAAATTGAATCGAGCATTTAATAATTTGTATTGAAGTATATACCGCTGTACCAGAACTAACTCTGGAGTTGTGAGTAGGGTTGGAAGATATATATTATACTATCCTTGCAACTTTGCAAAGCAAATCCAAACCTGAATAATGGATCACTCCAATCTATTATACATTAATATTGAAAGAGTTATCTACGCGCCCCCCCCCCCCCCCCCCCCCCCCCCCCCCCAAAAAAAAAAAAGCTAATACTATTTCTATTATTAACCCCCCCCCCCCCCCCCCCCCCCCCCACCCACCCCCCCCACACACACACACACACACATAGTGCTAAATATTGGGGGGTGGGGTGGGTGGTAAATACAAAAAAAAAAAAAAGCAAAAATGTATGGAATGGGGAGGTTGCGTGGGGTAATAGAAATAGCATTAGCAAATGGAGGGGGGGGGGCGGGGGGGAGGGGGGGGGGGGGGGGGGGGGTGGTTGGTTGGTTGGGGTGTAAATACAAGTAATGATAATTATTATTATTATTAAGCTTGAGAGTTTTCTTGGTTAATTTTACCCTCAATGTATCGCCAACTTGATACCCTAAACATTATAATGTGCTTTTAAATACCTTGAAATTTAACCACCCATGCAACTTGCTACCTACACATTTTTAAACTATTATACCCCCGTTTCTTCATCATACGAAACCCTAGCCCTAAGAAACCTTAATCCTAAAGTCGCCCATGGCCTACCCCCTCATGACCACCGTGCCGCCCTCCTTGTAGTATAGAGTAATATCGAAAGAGTTATCCACCCCCCCCCCCCCCCCCACCCCACACATAGTGTTAAATATTGGGTGGGGTGGGTGGGAAATACAAAAAAAATTAGCAAAATATATGGAATGGGGAGGTTGTGTGGGGTAATAGAAATAGCATTAGCAAATGGAAGATGGGGGGGGGGGGGGGGGGGGGGGGGGGGGGGTGGGTTGTAAATACAAGTAATGATAATTATTATTATTATTAAGCTTGAGAGTTTTCTTGGTTAATTTTACCCTCAATGTATCGCCAACTTGATACCCTAAACATTATAATGTGCTTTTAAATATCTTGAAATTTAATCACCCATGCAACTTGCTACCTACACATTTTTAAACTATTATACCCCCGTTTCTTCATCATACGAAACCTTAGCCCTAAGAAACCTTAATCTTAAAGTCGCCCATAGCCTATCCCCTCATGACCACCGTGCCGCCCTTCTTGTAGTATAGAGTAAGGATCAGATATGTGAGGAAAGGTAGAATTTTTTTTTGTTCGTTTCAAAGGCAAAATTGTCCATAACAACCACCAAGGAGGTGCTCCAACAGTAACTGGTAAAGAAGGGGAGGAGTGTGTGTGGGTTCAAATTTCAAACCGAGTAAACATGAATGTGTTTGGGAACGGAGTCTTGAAAATAGAACTGGAGTTTGGTAGAGTTAAGCCTCCAAACTCCAGAAAATATAACTTTGTAATGTTTGGAAGTGCTTTTGGAGTTGGACAAAATTCCATTTTTAACTCCAAAAAGTGGAGTTTGGCAAAATTCCAATATAACTCAATTTTTTTAGAAGATTCCAATCCTTCTTTCTTTTTATTTTTCAAACCCGAGTTCAAATCTCCAAACTCCAAAATAAATCTAATTCAATTTTAGCAAACTTTGTCACATACTAGGCTTAATAAAATGGTAGGGGGTCTTGGTCGTAGTAGCGTAGAACATGGTAGAGATGTTAACGAACCAAGCTATTCGCGATCTGACTCTAGCTCGGCTCACTGAAAAACTTGTGACCGAACTTTTTGAGCTTGAGAGCGCTCGAGCCTAGGAATAGGCTCATTAGATAGAAGAGCCCAAACAAGAACTTAGAGGTATTTGGCTCGTGAATGATGCAAACCAACTCGTTTTTATTTGTATACTTACACTAATAGATTTTTCCAATTTGGTATGAAGTTCATTTAAATACTTACAGTTTGATAATATGCTTACCAAATTGTAATTTTGGTTTGGAGCAACGCTAATGGGTGCATAAACAAGCTTAAGGTTTTCTATAACACGAGCTCATCAAGATTTCGAGTTTAAAGAGTGGCTCACAAATATTTTAGAGAGCAAAGCTTGAAGTTAATTTTTAGGCTCGTCTGAGAGTTAACACCAGTAAGATAGAGACGGTCATTAATAATTGTCTTTATCTAAATATTGTGTTTTGCACGTGACTTGATGGCATGGCAGGATAACCGAGGGTATCGACTTGTCCATTAATGTAAGGCCAGCGATAAAGGCACTGCACTACAGGATTCGTTAGGGCACATCACAGTTTTTTTTGGCAGTCCTATGTATATTCAACACTGCCAAAATTTTAACAGTTCTTAAAATTTAGGACGGTTAAAATTTTGACAGTTTGCATAATCGGGAGTGCCAAAATTTTGGCAACTCAAATGAATTAGACTAGTTTCTTGGCACATAAAATTAAAATAGAGAGAAAGGTACTGTGGTATGGGCTTTGTACCTTTGGTACTCCAAGCATATCAAGAAGAGCCAGAAGAGTAGCAGTCAGGTCTTCCCAGGACAGCTCCGAGTCGGAGGGCACCTCGGAGAGGCCGTAGCCTGGTAAGTCGGGAGCTATGGCACGGAACCCTGCGTCCGCCGCAGCGACCATCTGGTGCCTCCAGGAGTACCATATCTCCGGGAACCCGTGGAGGAACACCACTGTCCCTAACTCTCCTGCAAGCCCGCAGTCAACCCCTCCAACAAGGAAATGTAATATTGGCCGTGGACAAAAATTAATAAATACAATAGCCCTTCTATATTTCGTGGGTATTATAAGAAAGGGGTGAGCGTTCGGTTAATTAGGTTTAAATCGAATCGGATAGTCGAAAAACGAATTGGTTCGAAAATCGAATAAGTAAAATCAAAATCGAATCGAAACGAATCAGACCGAACCAAATTAAATCGGTTCGATTTTCGATTTATTCAATTTATTCAATTTTTGGTTTATTTGCACGTTTATATATATATATATATATATATATTCTTTCTTACCATCGCCAGCTTGAGCTATGTGGAGGTTGAGGCCTCTGATGTTGAGATGGGAGTGTGATATCTTCTTCAGGTCCATTTCTCAGTGGGTGATGGCCAAGAACGGGAATGGACTAGGTTTCTTATATATAGTAAGTGAGGTTATGCTTAGGTATATATTCCTTCAAGAACAAAACAAAAGTAGGTAGACAAAGGCTGTCTTTGGAATAGATAATGTATTGGTGGATGTTTTTTCTTCTTTTCTTGAAATACGGTCCAAATTTGTCCGGCAATAATTTATTATAAAAATAAAACTCAGTTTACAACAGCAGTAGCCTTCAACCGACTCTCTAAAAGTTTTTTTTTATTTTATTATTACAATCCATCCACAACTATACATTTTTACGGTTGATGGACTCGAATTCTGTCGACTCCGTCTAATGTTCATATTGTTTTTCACATGAGTTACAAGCACTCAACCTATCTAAAATTATTTCTCTATATTTATCAGGGGTTATGTTAACATATGTCATAATGTATATTTTATATGAGTACTCCTATCAACATATTTGTCAATACATTTTTCACTTAAATTGTGTATTAAAAAATGTTGTATACAGCTGAGCAGTAAAGGAAAAATCAATTCCTACGTTACTATTCTCCAACGGCTACTGCTCCTTTTTATGTCATTTTTTTAACAGCAATGAAATATCAATTTTTGTCACTAACACCATTCATTTCATTAGGGGTATTGGGCTGCCTATATATTGAATCCTCCTCTTCTTCTCCAATACACATAAATTTCTACGTAAAAAAATCTCTTCCAAATTTTTGAGTTTTCTAAGCTCTTATGTTCTTTATCTTTGCTCTGGACAGAGCTAAGTCAGGATCAATCTCTCCGAGTTGTGTGCGACGACGGGATACCGGTAGAGCGAAAGTTTTACCATTATGAGCATTCAGACAAAGTCTGCACATAGACCCGGATTAACTCTTAGCGTAGTGCTTTGTGCACGACTTTTTCGGAGCCCGATAATGTCATGACCCGCACCCGGTGTAGGGGCACGAGAAGTGGGTACGTCCAGCTAGGGGTGAGCATTCGGTTTATTCAGTTCAAACCGAACCGAATAACCGAAAACCGAATTGGACCAAAAACCGAATAAGCAAAACCGAAACCGAACCGAATTGATCCATAACCGAATCAAACCGAACCGAATTAAATCGGTTCGGTTTTCGGTTTATTCGGTTTATTCAATTTTTCGGTTTATTTGCACTTTTTTTTTGTTAATATATATAAAAACTAAATATACCTAAATTTATTTAGTATATACCTATAGTATATACATATGTATATTTGGTATATACCTATATATATTAATACATGTGTGTGTATATATAGTATATACATATATATATATATATATATATATATATAGTAACTAATTTTTCTTATTCGGTCTTCGGTTTTGGACCGAAACCGAAACCCAAAACCGAAATCGAAACCGAATAAGAAAATTTAGTATTTTCAAAACCGAAATCGAACCGAATTTTTTTTAAACCGAACCGAATCTCTTGTTCGGTTCTGTCACGCCCCAAAACCAGAATACTGGAGAGCGGGGGCAGACATAGCCAGCTAGTATAATGAAATGGAATCCATCTCACCATACGGCCACGACTGTCTAGATATGTGAGGGTTTCACTACAATCCATCAGTCTCTTAAGGTCATAAAATAGCCTATTGTCTCAATCTCAACCAACTAATAATAATCACAAGATATCAGATCACTAAATATGCAATTGTAAGGTGTCCCAAACATTACATATCCAGATGATCATGAAGCTAGTCGTACAAAATGTAAGGACTAGCAAGAGTTAAGTCATACATGATCAACCTCGAGTTGCCAATCATGCTTACAGCCCGTAGGCAGGCAGTAAATAAAGTTGCAAACGAGCTAACACTTGTTCGGCGGCTAAACGCCTCAAAAGAATATTTTTACAAGGGAGTGGGAGAGCAAAATAAAACCCACTCGTTGCCCTGGTTACGCCTGGTGACCACCATCGGGCTGAAAAGCAGGGAGATCCTTTGGTGCTGCTCCGGTATCTGGCCATACAAAACCAGCTGGGTCAGACCCCAGAAAGAACAAGTGCCACAAAGGAGGCTTCACTTAGGAACTAAAACCAGCAAATCATTAGCATTCAACATGTAAGAAAACAACAATAAGTAACACAGATTGAGGTTTGTGCACTACCAATGCACTTGTTCCAATCAGAGAAATAATTAAGAGAAACATCATTGACATAAAAGAACTGGAGAATCATGCTAAATAAAATATAACTGGACAATATATGAAGAGAAAACGAAGGTACTATTCCGAAAGCCAGGTTACAATCCTTAAACCAAACAAGGACCGAGATTGTAACCCTTCACCTGAACAGAACATAGTTCTCTGGTCATTTATTGCTAAAGGTGACAATCATTAAGGGAAAAAATGAGAGTACAATGATAAAAGTGACAATGAAGAGTACAATACACTAGAGTGACAGTAGAGTACAATCATTATAGTGACAATCTGGAGTGACAATCATTCAATCATTCTGGTACAATCTTGCAATCAATCAATCACTTCTAGACAATACTATACTGGACTAGACTCCATCCAAGCAATCACGGCCAATCATTGCCTACGGCTTTCTACATTAACTAACTAGGGTTATCACAATCCTAGTTACTAGCAAGATGCAATGAGATGCTCCAAGTAGTCACAGGCCCTGCAGCTATCCAGGTTATCCAGGCAATTATAGTAATAATTTAGAGAGTACAATGCATTAGAGTGACAATAGGGTTCAATCATTAAAGTGACAATAGAGGGTGCCTCACATAACAGTGGGCTGGAAATGTGCCCTACTCGTCGGCAGGCTACAAGTCCAAACATTTGCGGCCGGGATAACGGGATCGCCTGTAACTGCGGAACATCTCTTCATGACTAATGAATTAATCTAGTCATTAACCTTAGTCCATTATAGTAGGTACTCCTGACCGTGGTACTCAGGAGTTCCCTCCTAGACATGATGCAAGATAGGACTGGATTATTTGTACAAGCACAATCGTCCACGATGTCAGGATCAATTATACAGGTCATGTCATGTCAGGTAGCCGTCGCAACAGCTATTCAAGATATATCAGGTCAGGTTAATCATATCAAGTGTACTAGTCAGGAGTGCGCCACGACGGGCCACTATCAGGTCATGTCAGGTTATTATGTCAGGAGTGCACCACTACGGGTCACTATCACGTCATGCTCAATTATCAATTCCAAACATATTAAATGAATTCATGATTTTCAAGTTCAGGACAAAAGGCGTAAGGATATAAAATGGGCATAAAAATATATATATATATAATAATAATAAGATAACAAGACAGGGCACAAAAGTCCATACGGCTCAAGGGGAGTGAGTCCATGCGGCTGGGTCAATACAGGTTCATGCGGCCGGGACTGCACGCTCATGCGGCTCAGGGAGCCCAAGGTGCATGCGGCTGAAAAGGCGGGTTCATGCGAACAAAGGGGAGTCAGCTTATGCGGCTGCAAAGGGAGCAATCGCCATGCGGCCGGGGTTCAACAGTATATGCGGCTATGATCAGACGAAGTTCTATGCGGCTGAGCAAGGGCGAGACATATGCGGCTGGAGGATGGATGGGCTTTATGCGGCCCAAGCAGTAGCGCATATGCGGCTGGGTGCGAAGGAACTCATGCGGCTGAAAAGCTAGCCGCAAGAAGTCCATACGACTCAAGATAACAGGGGCTCATGCGGCTGAGTCTGAACAAGGCTATGCGGCTCAATTACTTGCCGCATGAAGATTCATGCGGTCAAGTACTCAAGCAAGTCTTATGCGGCTAGAAAGGACTGGGTCTCATGCGGCTAGGATTAAATCTTCATGCGGCTGGGAGAATAGAGTTCCTGCGGCATAGGCCATGCGGCCAAGTAACTCAGCAAGGCTTATGCGGTCAGGAATAAAACTTGCTGCATAAAGCTATGCGGCTAAGTCCAGTCGGCTATGAACTGTTCTTCTTCTCCATCCTTCCGAGAAGAAGAACCCTTCAAGCCATGGCTCCCAAGCTCCATGAATCTTTCATCCAGAGTCCAAATCCAAACTTCTATAGGTCAAAATGGGGCAGAATAAATTTCTCAACAACATGGAACCATCAAAACTTAGAAATAACAAGATTAAGTAGATCAAAACCCAAGAAATCCGAAAATAATATAAACTTAGATCTACAAGAATCTAGCCATGGAAATTAAAAATGTCAAGTACTAAAGTGCTTTAGAATGCAGTAAGAAAGAGAATGAAGTAATAAAATTGGAGTTCCTCCATGAAGCAAGATGCACTTCCCTAGCTCTCTCTCTCTCTCTCTCTCTCCCTGGTAGGTGAAGGAGTTAATGGTGGAGAAGAAGAAGATATTAATGAAGAGAGAGAAGGAGAAAGGGTAATAAATACTATGGGTGGTGGTAGGTAGGGGGTTCACCCCTTGGTTCATAATGAACCAAGCAAACCAAACCAAGTCGAACCAACCCAGGAATAAACCAAGCCAGGATAAACCAAGGTGAACCAAGTCAAGGCCAATAAACTCTCTCTAGCAATTTTAAACCAAATGAATCATGAAATAAACCAAGCCTCACTAATCAAAAAATAAACCAATGAACCATTTAAACTATCAATACCAATAAAACCAAGCCAGTGCAAAATAAACCGAGATAACTAATCATGAATAAATAAAATATGGGTCCAAAACACGTATACGTACACTAAATACGTATCACGAATTTGGGACATTACATCCTATCCACCTTAAAAGAATTCCGTCCTCGGAATTTAATCAAGAGGCTAGAGATGTAAGGGAAAGCTATTCTATCATAGGCAATCTACCTCTACCAATCAATCATACAATCATTCATGCAAGCAAGGATTCGAAGCGTAAGGCATAAGGAAGATATTACACCTTACGAGTCAAACCAGCCGGGATGACCTGATCAGATATCATCCTCATGCTCCCAAGTTTGACTCTTCCAAAGAGGGATGACTCTAAGCAACACGGACTAAACTGATAGTCTTGCGCTTGAGGTCTCTCTCTTTGGTCAAACATGGACACGGGCTTCTCCTCATACGAAGAAGGTTGGTACCAATAACCAATTTCGAATGACCTAGGATATGGCTCGGGTCTGAGATGTACCGTTGTAATTAGGAAACATGAAATACGTCATGTACCCCGCATAATGACGGTAGAAAAGCAAGATGAGAGGACACATATACCTCTCGGCCAATTCTGAACCTGAGCCTGGGCTAAGGCAAACTGCCGCGGGTTCTGTTGCTGGAAAGTCTGGGCCTGAGTCGGCAATGGCCTCGGGAACAGAAACTGTTGTTGCTGGTGAACTGGAGCTGGTGCTGGTGCTGGTGCTGGTCCCCTAACCGAGGGACTAGATACTATCGATGCTGAATCAACTCTGAATGGACAGGACCCCACCCTATGGTCCGGTGCTCTACATAATAAACACAATCCCAACGCCTTGCGACACTCTGCTACCATGTGTCCGGGCTTCCCACAATAAGAACAGCCCACGACGGAAGACTGCGCTTGCTTCTGTTTCTGCTGAGAGTACGTCGGAGTTGAGTGCTGAACCGACGTAACAGAAGCTGCTCGCCTCGGAGCTCCAATAGTCAAAGCCCTGGCTACCGGGGCTGGGGCTGAAGACTGATTCATTTGACTATGGGACCGCTTCCGACCTCCGGTCCTGTCCACTATTCTCTGGGAGGTATACTCGTGCCTCCTTGCTGCTCGCAACACCGCATCATAGGTCTGATGCTCGAACTGTTCTACTGCCAATATAATCTCTAGGTGAAGTCCCTGCTGGAACCTCTGCGCTCTGTCAAACTCGGTTGCCACCAAGGTGGGAGCAAACCGACTGAGTCTGGAAAACTCGGCCGCATATCCGTCGACCGTCCTCCCCATCTGCTTAAGATTACTGAACCTGGTCTGCAAGTCATATCGAGCCAGTGCATCATAATACTTGGTCTGGAACTTTTTGCTGAACACTGCCCAGGGGATAGGTGTTGCCAATCCCACTGCTTGTGCGGCCCACCAATTGCGGGCTAGATCCAATAACTGTAGGCGCACTACAGCCACCTTCTCGTCTTCTGGAATCTTCGCGGCTTCGAGAATCACCTCTATATCCTGTAGCCAAGCATCGACAGCAATGGCATCCTCGCTGCCATCGAAGAAGGGAGGGTTCAGGCGCTTAAAACTGTTGACCGCACTGTTCCCTCGGGGTCCACTTCTATTCAGAGCATCTTGTACTACTTGGTGCAGGGCATCTCCCTGACGATCTTGGAACGCAAGCAACTCACGGATGAGTCCTACCAAGCCTCCATCCTCTGACCCTGCTGGCTGGACGGGCTGAACTGGCGGTACTGGTTCTCCAGGAGGCACGGCTCGAGAGGCTGCTGCTGAGTGCTGGGCCTGATCTTCTGGTTGCTGCTGGTCCACGGGAGGTGATCCGCCTTGCTGATCGGCAGGTCCAGGTTCAATACCGCTGAAGAAGACGACATAGGAACAATAAGGAAGGACCAGGACAGATCAACGATTACAAGCATGTGATCAGGACAAAAATTTCAGGAATCAAGAGAATACGAGCAGAGATCAAGGGCGAGTACTGATTGAGACATCTATCCGGTAAACCCTCACACATCTCGATTAACAAGACCTGCATGGGCCACCACTTAAACCATGTCACCCCCCAGAACCAGAATACTGGAGAGCGGGGGCAGACATAGCCAGCTACGTATAATGAAATGGAATCCATCTCACCATACGGTCACGGCTGTCTAGATATGTGAGGGTTTCACTACAATCCATCAGTCTCTTAAGGTCATAAAATAGCCTATTGTCTCAATCTCAACCAACTAATAATAATCACAAGATATCAGATCACCAAATATACAATTATAAGGCGTCCCAAACATTACATATCCAGATGATCATGAAGCTAGTCGTACAAAATGTAAGGACTAGCAAGAGTTAAGTCATACATGATCAACCTCGAGTTGCCAATCATGCTTACAGCCCGTAGGCAGACAGTAAATAAAGTTGCAAACGAGCTAACACTTGCTCGACGGCTAAACGCCTCAAAAGAATATTTTTACAAGGGAGTGGGAGAGCAAAATAAAACCCACTCGTTGCCCTGGTTACGTCTGGTGACCACCATCGGGCTGAAAAGCAGGAAGATCCTTTGGTGCTGCTCCGGTATCTGGCCATACAAAACCAGCTGGGTCAGACCCCAGAAAGAACAAGTGCCACAAAGGAGGCTTCACTTTGAAACTAAAACCAGCAAATCATTAGCATTCAACATGTAAGAAAACAACAATAAGTAACACAGATTGAGGTTTGTGCACTACCAATGCAGTTGTCCCAATCAGAGAAATAATTAAGAGAAGCATCATTGACATAAAAGAACTGGAGAATCATGCTAAATAAAATATAACTGGACAATATATGAAGAGAAAACGAAGGTACTATTCCGAAAGCCAGGTTACAATCCTTAAACCAAATAAGGACCGAGATTGTAACCCTTCACCTGAACAGAACATAGTTCTCTGGTCATTTATTGCTAATGGTGACAATCATTAAGGGGAAAAATGAGAGTACAATGATAAAAGTGACAATGAAGAGTACAATACACTAGAGTGACAGTAGAGTACAATCATTATAGTGACAATCTGGAGTGACAATCATTCAATCATTCTGGTACAATCTTACAATCAATCAATCACTTCTAGACAATACTATACTGGACTAGACTCCATCCAAGCAATCACGGCCAATCATTGACTACGGCTTTCTACATTAACTAACTAGGGTTATCACAATCCTAGTTACTAGCAAGATGCAATGAGATGCTCCAAGTAGTCACAGGCCCTGCAGCTATCCAGGTTATCCAGGCAATTATAGTGACAATTTAGAGAGTACAATGTATTAGAGTGACAATAGGGTTCAATCATTAAAGTGACAATAGAGGGTGCCTCACATAACAGTGGGCTGGAAATGTGCCCTACTCGTCGGCAGGCTACAAGTCCAAACATTTACGGCCGGGATAACGGGATCGCCTGTAACTGGGAAACATCTCTTCATGACTAATGAATTAATCTAGTTATTAACCTTAGTCCATTATAGTAGGTACTCCTGACCGTGGTACTCAGGAGTCCCCTCCTAGACATGAAGCAAGACAGGACTGGATTATTTGTACAAGCACAATCGCCCATGATGTCAGGATCAATTATACAGGTCATGTCATGTCAGGTAGCCGTCGCAACAGCTATTCAAGATATATCAGGTCAGGTTAATCATATCAAGTGTACTAGTCAGGAGTGCGCCACGACGGGCCACTATCAGGTCATGTCAGGTTATTATGTCAGGAGTGCACCACTACGGGTCACTATCACATCATGCTCAATTATCAATTCCAAACATATTAAATGAATTCATGATTTTCAAGTTCAGGACAAAAGGCGTAAAATGGGCATAAAAATATATATATAATAATAATAATAATAAGATAACAAGACAGGGCACAAAAGTCCATGCGGCTCAAGGAGAGTGAGTCCATGCGGCTGGGTCAATACAGGTTCATGCGGCCGGGACTGCACGCTCATGCGGCTCAGGGAGCCCAAGGCGCATGCGGCTGGAAAGGCGGGTTCATGCGGACAAAGGAGAGTCAGCTTATACGGCTGCGAAGGGAGCAATCGCCATGCGGCCGGGGTTCAACAGCATATGCGGCTATGATCAGACGAAGTTCTATGCGGCTGAGCAAGGGTGAGACATATGCGGATGGAGGATGGATGGGCTTTATGCGGCCCAAGCAGTAGTGCATATGCGGCTGGGTGCGAAGAAACTCATGCGGCTGAAAAGCTAGCCGCAAGAAGTCCATGCGACTCAAGATAACAGGGGCTCATGCGACTGAGTCTGAACAAGGCTATGCGGCTCAATTACTTGCCGCATGAAGATTCATGCGGTCAAGTACTCAAGCAAGTCTTATGCGGCTAGGAAGGACTGGGCCTCATGCGGCCAGGATTAAATCTTCATGCGGCTGGAAGAATAGAGTTCCTGCGGCATAGGCCATGCGGCCAAGTAACTCAGCAAGGCTTATGCGGTCAGGAATAAAACTTGCTGTATAAAGCTATACGGCTAAGTCCAGTCGGCTATGAACTGTTCTTCTTCTCCATCCTTCCGAGAAGAAGAACACTTCAAGCCATGGCTGCCAAGCTCCATGAATCTTTTATCCAGAGTCCAAATCCAAACTTTCATAGGTCAAAATGGGGCAGAATGAATTTCTCAACAACATGGAACCATCAAAACTTAGAAATAACAAGATTAAGTAGATCAAAATCCAAGATATCCGAAAATAATGTAAACTTAGATCTACAAGAATCTAGCCATGGAAATTAAAAATGTCAAGTACTATAGTGCTTTAGAATGCAGTAAGGAAGAGAATAAAATAATAAAATTGGAGTTCCTCCATGAAGCAAGATGCACTTGCCTAGCTCTCTCTCTCTCTCTCCCTGGTAGGTGAAGGAGTTAATGGTGGAGAAGAAGAAGATATTAATGAAGAGAGAGAAGGAGAAAGGGTAATAAATACTATGGGTGGTGGTAGGTAGGGGGTTCACCCCTTGGTTCATAATGAACCAAGCAAACCAAACCAAGCCGAACCAACCCAGGAATAAACCAAGCCAGAATAAACCAAGGTGAACCAAGTCAAGGCCAATAAACTCTCTCTAGCAATTTTAAACCAAATGAATCATAAAATAAACCAAGCCTCACTAATCCAAAAATAAACCAATGAACCATTTAAACTATCAATGACAATAAAACCAAGCCAGTGCAAAATAAACCGAGATAACTAATCATAAATAAATAAAATATGGGTCCAAAACATGTATACGTACACTAAATACGTATCACGAATTTGGGACATTACAGGTTCGGTTCGGTTTTCGGTCCAAAATCGAATAATGCTCACCCCTACGTCCACCCTACGCTACAGTATCGGCGGTAGAACGCTGTCCTAGGTCACATACATCTAACAGTTATAAGGTACATGTACAATGTATATGCTCCGAATGGAGGACAATATAGAAATGTACAACTCAATCACAGCTAAGATAGAAAGTATGATATAGATAAGATCTGAATCCACAATGAAATACAAAATAAGAGAGAGAATCTAAGTGTCTAAGATAACAACTCCACAATATCCCATTATCACAAATCTCAGATATATACAATGAGAGTCAACTGAAAATAAGATAAAGCCTAATCTATGGGGGTACCAGCATCTACTGCTAATGGATCCTACTGGAGGTCCAAGTTGCAGGTGTCGTCTAAGGCTGCTCCATATTATGTAGGACAGAACTCCTCAATGTCATCTGTAATATTTTCAACAGGTCCAGTCAGGACAGGAACGAGCACAATACATCTCACGCAGTTCATAATATGACAGGATATGTAAATATGCTATAGAGTAAGATACATGAAACGCTGAGAAATATATGAAGTAAAAGAGATGAGTGTAAAGAAATATCTACTATAAGTAAAGAACTAATAGTGGCTAGTGATGTAGAGTACAAGATAGACATGTGAACGGCTTGAATTTGCACATGAGTAATCTAAGAGTTTGCATATGAGTATACTACTTTGGAATTATTCACATGACCATTTATACTCTCCCGTACCCCAATCAATATACAAGGATCCAGACAAGTTATGTTATTGCACATGATATCACATGAAGGCCCATAAATGGGTGCACATGATTGTATACATGGGGGCTCTGTGAACATGAGAGTACATGAATCACAAGAGTGCACATGAATGGTGAAAGTACCGGAGTACATGATGAAAGTGAAACGCACATGACATACCATAATCCGATGCTCCCAAGGGGGATAACATCTCATGAAGGAATCCATATAGTACCAATCCGTGTTAACAACGTGACAACATCAAGTAAAGTAATCTAGAGAATAAATATAAATCCTATCAAGTATGAAACGGTCAGAGAATGTACTCGCCTGATATCTTAATGTCTGTGATAATATACTGTCCGAGATGAGGTATCTGACTCCTATTTAGAGCAACACAAGTCAAGATGTATACAGGGGATGATAAATGAAATGTACAATGCTTCTACATGCTTTCTAGGTTAATCTAGACTAAAGTCAACACTTGGTCAACCCTAGTCAACTACACTAGTCAAACTAGGTCACTCCTAGCCCAAACAAGTCTCACTAAGCCTAACCAAGTCTAGCCTAGCATTCACACACAATTTTAAAGGTACACAAGTCATCCACATTCATTACATATATAGGCACATATATATACTCAATGTATATAGGTATACACATAGGAATTTACATATAGGCTATCATGTAGGCTAATGCCTAGCATTCAAGGTAAAGTACAAATCATGTATGCATATATAAGGGGTGAGTGTGTGTCACATTACATAGCAAATATGTGTCGGCTAAGTGACAAAGTGAAGGGTTAGAGTACACAGGGTTTAATGTGACAGGTTGTCTGTGTGTGTGTGTCAAGTGTGTGTATTCAGATTTGTACAGCAGTGAGTATGTGTTCTCAGGAAAATGATACCAAGCCTATGCCAAAACCATATATCAATATCATATATACAATCAAGGACTTTACATTCAACAATCTATGTAGCTAAAATATATATATATATATATATATATATATATATATATATATATATATATATATATATATATATATATACATTACTTTAGCTATATACATGCATACATTACAATAAAGAGAGAGATAGAGATGTCACATGCATAGGTTATTCATAGGAAATTCAAATGTGTACATGTTAGTGTGTGTGTAAGGTGAAGTGAGTGTAATGTGTGCATAGAGCATAGGTTATATCATGGTGTGTGTCACAGTTAAGTTAGGACATGTAGTGTACAAGGAAAATAGGTTCAGATATGAGTGTATCATAGCTCAGTCTAGTTCAGTTGTAGTGTTCAGTTAGTTATACATGTGTCATAGCATCAATGTTCAGTTAGTGACAGTAGGGGTGAGCATTATTCGGTTTTGAACCGAAAACCGAACCGAACCGAACCGAATAAGAGATTCGGTTCGGTTTTGAAAAAAATCGGTTCGGTTTCGGTTTTGAAAATACTAAAATTTCTTATTCGGTTTCGGTTTCGGTTTTGGGTTTCGGTTTCGGTTCAAAACCGAAAACCGAATAAGAAATTATATATATATATATATATATATATATATATATATATATATATATATATATATATATATATAGGTATTAATTAAAGGTATATACTAAATATATATAGATATATACTATAGGTATATATATATATATAGAGATATATACTATATGTATATAATAAATATATCTAGATATATTTAGTTATTATATATATTAACAAAAAAACACAAAAAAACCCAAAAAAAACCGAATAAACCGAATAAACCGAAAACCGAACCGATTTAATTCGGTTCGGTTCAATTCGGTTATTGACCAATTCGGTTCAGTTTCGGTTTTGCTTATTCGGTTTCGGTCGAATTCGGTTTTGCTTATTCGGTTCGGTTTTAAACCGAATAAACCGAATGCTCACCCCTAAGTGACAGTAGTATTTGACATGCCAATCATGGTATCAGAGAGTGGTAATCTAATGTGTAGGATATGTGAATAAGGGGTGACTGATATGAATGGGACATGTGAGGGGATAGTGAATGATGAAGGGGGTGTGTGTTCTCAGATTTTCAGCCAAATATGTGTGTGTGTTTCTCAGATTTTCAGTCAAGCATGTGTGTATGTTTCTCAGATTTTGTCAACAGTGTACATGTGTGTGTGCATATACATTGTAGCAGTAATTCAGTTAACATACATGCAACACCCATCCAAACCCACTTCTCATGTCCAAGTTAATCTCAGTTTTCAGGTTTCAGTCAAAATCAGTGAAGTGTGTGTATATACAGTTCATAGAAAAATAATGAGCTAGGAAGAGTGTTATTCTCAGGTTTCATGTGCAGCAGATATACATGTGTGTGTGTGTGTATTCATGTGTAAGTTAGTGTCCAGTTCAGGACAGTACATGCATCAATGTGTGTTCAGGAATGTTCAGATTATCAAGTGTGTACAGTAATGTGTATAATGTGAGTACATATCAAGATTATGAACATTCAAAGAACCTAAACTTGTATAACATATGAAACCCAACACACAAACACAAATCTGAGATGATGTAACATTTATAAAACATTTAAATTTGCATTTAAAAACAATTTAACTAATTCGAATCTCAGGAAAATATAGGTTATTGTACGTATCAGGAAAATGGGGGAAACTCAAAATCCAAATCAAATACAAGTGGAAATCCAAAATAAACAGTCGATAATGTGTCGTGCATGTGTCAATGTATCCCACGAGTCTTGTGGTATCCCCACAACAGGACACAATGTGTCCAGACCCTCACGAACACGCACAAACACACAGTCTCGTGCACGCGTGTGTGTCGATCCAGGACACGACACCACTCGTGCACGTGTCCACGTGTTCGCCTAGGGTAGGGCTACGTTTGTGTCAGCCTGATACGTCTCTACGATGTGTCATGTCGTGACACGAGAGCCGTATCAGAGCCCGATACTGGCCTGTGTACGTAGAGTACAATCCCCGTGCGAGTTTGATTCCTCACGAATCACTCGAGGGATTTGCCGTGTACTTCGTGCATAAGATGTCAGTCAATGCTCCTTCGTGTCCCATAAATATCAAGCCAAAACGTGTCGTGTCCAGTGCACATGACACAGCGAGCAGCAAGGCATGCGCACGGCTCGCGTGCGAGCGTGTCCATGCCCTAATGCGACTCGGACACGACGCAAAAACATCTCAGCAACATATGAAATCAAAATAAACATATAGATCTATAAATTCAATCAAAAAGTTTTAGAAAACAAGAAGAAAATTCTCTTTTAGGCATTTCATCAAACACCCTGTATCAAGCACTGATACGTGTCCGAAACGGACACCAAAACAACACGAAATCACACAAAACTAACTCCACTGCTAGGGGACACCTAGATCTATGCATTCATGCAAAAAAAATTAAGAAATGGAGGTGGTTTGAGGGGTTTACCTATTGAGTGTCAAACTCAATGAAAAAGCTCAATATAGGAGAATCCCTCTAACAACTCAAAAGCCCCAAATTGCACCAAAGCTGAGATTACTCACCACCAACAGTAAATAGACATCAATTAGATCCTAATGTAAAAGACTAGATTCAAAAAGAAGAGAAATGAAGAAATTAGGAAAGATTGCAAAGGGGACAAACCTTGTTCTTGCCAAAAGTGAAAGTGGTGTAAAAAGAGGCAAGAATGAATATGAGAGATTAAATAGGAAGGAGGAAATCCCTAGGCCGACTACATTAGGGAAATTAGGGTTAGGGTTGATGGCTAGTGGGCTATGGGCTAAGTTTAAATGTTAAATGGTTCAAACCCTTAGCCATTAGTTCAAACACCTAAAGCACTTAATCTCTCCATGCTACTTAATCCAAAACAAGTCAACTTGGGTCGACTTAAGTTAGACTATGGTCCACAAAATGCTAACCAAGTCACCAAGTCAAAGTCAACATCTAGGTTAGTCTCTAAAGTCACAACTAGCAAAAGTCAAAAATAACAATCACCAATCAAACAATTACAAAATAAATTAAAATAATTCATAATGACCAAAAATACTTCTAGGCAAAAAATGACATATAAAACATCCTAATTACATGGTTAGGCTCTAGGTCAAGTAGTCTCTAGGGTTTCACTAACAAAACATCAAAATCACAAGTCATAGAATTAAATAGTTTTAAAATAATTAAAAATCACCAAAAATCATAACATGATTTAAATATCATTAATAAATAATTAAAATTTTAAAATTTTAAAATTACCCTCATTTAGAAAATTGGGTGTTACAGGTAAACTTTAATTTAATTTTCTTTATTTTTGTTTGCAGATCTTTTTCGAAGATAGGAAAAGCAATTATTTATCTAACAATCTAAGAGTTAAGTCTCATTTTATATATGTTAGATTAACAATTTACAATTTTTATTTCTTGTCGTACAAGACATTATGTTTAAATATTCCTCTAAGTGAAAGAATTGATATATGTTGTTCTAATGTCCGCGAAGAAAACAATAATAATTCTCTTTATCTTCTTTTTCATTAGTAAAACAAAAGCTTATGTACTCTTGGAACAGATGGAGTTTTCCATTTCTCTTCATGAAACAAATGTGGTGGGATATTAGACACCATTATTGTAGCCATGGGCTACAAGTATTATGTGCTACTATTACTTTATTATTATTATTTAACGTTTTTTTTCTCCTAAAGATTAGTCTGTTATGTTGATGTAATTCTTTAACATAATATTTTTAACAGTTGATTCAATCTTGTCACAATTGTTCATTGATATTTTCTAAGAACGTTCCTTATTGCTAATCAAACAACTGAACAAGGCATGTTGACTTGAGACGAGAATAGATAATATGTTTTACATAAATCGGCTGTAATGTTATTTTGATATCTTAGAAACTTCTCTTTGCTTTGATAAGTTTACCAAGCATGACATAAATTTTGATACATCCGTTTTTAAAAAAAAAAAAAAAAAGGAAATACTTAAAAGAATAATTTTGACCCATTTTGGAAATAATAATTTTTGTTGTTTTTCACTTACTATTCTTCATTTTTGTATTATGGATATGTGGTTAAAAGAGCATATTGTTTACTTACTAAATTTTTTTGGCACGATTTGCAAAATAGAAAGAACTTGTTTGAACTCTTCCTTAAGAGCATGTTGTTTAGTTTCAAGTATTAACATTGCAGTATATCTACTGCTCTCTCATAGTAACCATTAGAAGTTCTATTAGTCTTTCCAAGCATAAATTGCTCCAGTTACTTGAAGCCTGTATAACTGACTTCCTATATCTTTTTCTCTTTTTGCATGAGAAATATACCAGCTTACTCAGTTATCTTTTCATGCTCTAAGACTTAAACATGCACATGATCAAATTAGTAACCAGTGTATCTGTCTTCAAGGAACACCTAATTCTAGGTTTTTGAACATCTAAACAGTGTCATCATTATGGTAGAAATCAGAAATAATAATTTTTTAACCATTATTTTATGTTTTGGGTTGAGGCCCTGTAACAAACCAAGGGTTGTAGCATCTTTCATATACAGGGCTAATGTCACGACCCGCTCCCGAATAATCGGACACGAGTCGGGCACGCCCAGCCTTCATCGTTAGACACGATGAAGTAAGCTGTACCAAGCTAGGGAAAACTAACCAGATAAACATGAAAATATAGAATCACAGCATCTAAAAACGTATCCCAGAATGATCACCATAATCCACAAATCAAGATATCATAATGTACGAGTCATCAAGAATAAAATGTACATGAATTCTAAAGACAATATCTAAGAGTAAGCTAACAGTCTAAACCTGAAACCTTAAGCTAAGCCTCATCCTGCTCAGCTAATCCTGGGCTCTGGCCCATAGAGTAGAACAATGTCCTACAAACATACCTGTAACATATCCTATTCAGGAGCGGAGCAAAGTACAGTTCTAGGTAATGAACAATAACATCATGATATGGAAAGTAAATGCTGAAAGAACAAGAAGAACAAGATATGTAAAGAAAAGGAAGAACATGAACTACTGCTATAAAGATACATGAAAGATCACGACTATATAAAGATGCAGGAAAGATCACGACTATAGCTAAAATCAGGATCAGGATCATAGGAAACTAATGTAAGAACAAAATCCTGAACATGTGTTATGAATTTGAAATACTTCTATGATATGTGACCGGCTTGGGTAAGACCATGAAAGAGCATGAAAAGATCCTGAAAGATCATATATGGTACGGCTTAGGACCCGCGTGCACTGTGCGAGGCCTAAGCTAAAGATCATGAATAAGTATCCGAGTTTGGTCACATATCTAGAGTATTTCCCCCACCCCAAGATACAAGTAAGATCATGAAAGAACAAGCCAGAAAAGATCATGAACGTGTCACAGTGTGTCAGCAATAAAGAACAAGAAAATGCACTGATCAAAACCATAGAATGTACTTGCCTGGCTCCAGGAAAGTACAAGTAGGCAATAGAGCTAGATATCCTCCTGTATTTTAAATGATGTGTACAGCTAAGCCATCTTATAGTCTGTCATATGTAAAATTCTGACTGCACTTAATTGCATCTTGTATCATACACTAACACTGACTATATAGTGTCCATGAAATCTATGAGGAAACCATTGATGTTATTGTTCTTGTGGTCTCTTTTGTTCTACTTGTTTAAAAATTGTTGTTGGAGTGCGATCGCTTGATCGATGGATTAAAGTTTTCAAATTATGGCAAATTTTAATCCATATGTGCAAGAACATGAATATCATGATGCAATTATGTATACCATTCTTATGCAAAACATGGTCTTAATATTGAACAAATCAATGCTCCTAAATTAGTTTTTCCTTCCCAAGATCTTGTCGACTATTTTTTTAAAATGTTTTTCTAGAATCAACATTGTAATTCTTCATTTTGAATACTGGTGGTTGAAATTATTTTTCTAGTCCACTTCAATAGTTGATTTTTTTTCATATCAGATGTTAATATTATAGACTTGTATAAAGGTTTTGGTTACTTCAAAGGAAAGTTTTTAAATTTTTTTTGTCAGAGGTACTTACCTTAACGTGTAGTGACTAACGTGAATCTACATTTGTTGTACGGTTATAATTTCTGTATAGAACAATATTTTTTGGGAAAGACACTAGTTTGCATACCAAGTCTGCTATAATACTAATACAACTTGTAACATTAGTAATCACTATTAATTCAATATAGTCATTTGGGATATGTTATATCTCTCTGTCCTAGTCTATTGTTAGCTTGAACAGACTCATCCATGAATTCATGCTTAGAAAATCTTTCTTCTCTGATTACTATAGTTCCTACAAATGAAAATAAAAAAGAATATGATTATATGAAATAGTAAAGTGGCGTGCGATGGTAAAAATTTATCTTAAACGTCTATGCAATAAACTAGCATAGAGTGGCATGTTTTTATTCCTTGACTGAATGTATCATGTATTTTTATATGCACTGTTATTCAACCAAAGAATTTAGTTCTTATCATAAGAGAATATCTGCATTGATTACTTGGCCCTAGTCCTCGTATTCTGATACAATTGATGTATCTTTGTTACTATCGTGCATCACCATCAATGGCTAAATATTGTATGATAAGTCATTACCAATATCCTGTATTAGAAAATTTACATGATTATATATGCTGGCTCATATAGTTTTGCTGTAAAGGATGTTAAACATGATCAACCATTGCTTCTCATTGACTAAAGTCATTAAATCATTGAACACCATTTATGTGTTTCCATCCATTAGTTTTTGTCATATGTTAAGTTTCTTTCAGGATTTATGATTTCTCTAGTAATGATAGCCATGATCTCATATATATTCTGCTCACTCCACTGGGCACTAGTCTATTTTTGTAATTAATTTGTCATATTGATATTTACTGTGCAAATATATTTGTGGAGATTTAATCAGAATAAACAAGTTGTGAACTGTTTTATTGCAAACTTACCTCTATTTTCATAAAGACAGAATCATTAGAAATATTTCAAATGATTAGAAAATTACAGACATGTTAACGGTGATGGTAATACAAATGTATTTTTGTACTCTTCTATTCTTAACATGATCTTTGTAATCTTCTCTTTTCAAGTCAGAAACATTAGAAACTATGACTTGTTAGAAAATGCTCAAACATGCTAAGGGTGAAGGTAAGTAATACAAAAGTTCTTTGTTCTATTATTCTAAACTTGATGTTTGTAAATCTCATTTCCAAATTCTTAGATACTAATGGATATTTAGTGAGAATAATATAAAATGATATTTCTTCTGAAGTGTTATTACTAAAACAAAAATCAAGGAATTCAAAATTGCTCAGATCATATGGAAAGGTAATTTTCACATTTATAATTCACATATTCTATTCATTTTCTGATTTCTAAGTTTAGCTGGACAAATATATATTATTGAGTCGGTGAGCCAATTTTCTTGATTTTGTATATAGATTATGATGATGTTCAATGATAATTTTCTTGATTGGTTTGTATGTCTGAACCTTAAAAGGCTATTGTCACAATATTAGAATTTCTAAGCAGACAAAGAAATCACAATATTGTTTTGTCACAATATTTAAATTATGTTAGACAAACATTGGTTTGCATATTATCTATGATATTAAAATTCTTTTGATTCATCAAACAATTTAGTCAAAATAAAATAGTTTAGTGATATTGCAAATTCCTATAAATCTAAAGTTTAAAATGTTGAGATTATTTTGGGTACAAGCCGAAAGGGTCATTCTGTCAACCGGACGTAAATAGTTCTAAGCGACACGGTACTTAATCGTCCCCCTGTAGACCTCCACTAGCTGGAAATCGGCCCCTACAGCTAACTCAAGTTAATCAAAACTTGATAAACTAAAGATTTGATAAGGTCAATTAGCAAAAATTACTTAAACTATTATTCTAGTACTTTAGACTGTCATTTTTTGTAAACATGGCTTGTAAAGATAAATCTTTAGAGCCAACACTGAAAGTTATTGTATCTTATTTTTAAGGGGGTGATAGAGTCTTTTGGCTCACTATCCTAAGATTTATATCAGCAAATAGTAAAATCACATATTTGTTAAATAATTATGATGTCATCAAATATGATTTAGTAAATAGCTAAATCAGTAAAACCAGTTATTATGTTCTATATTAGAAAGAATATTTTTAAGGATATTCTAGACTATAAATTGTATCATATTAGATACTCTTATGTTATAGAAACTCATTCAAATGCAAATAGGGTAACTGACTCATATGACATATAATTCATTTATTGATATATATTTTTACTCTATGAGGAGTTGGCATCTCTTGAGGTTTATGTAACAAACCTATCATAGCTAAGAGTATTATATACTCTGAAATGTTATCTTCAGTCACATCTTATACTAAAACTGTATGACTCAGACATTTTATACTTTACATGATTTATACATTTTCATACCTGTCATTTCTTTTAAAATTATGCTAAAAGTATGATCTTGTGAACTCTAAGATGAACAGGTACCTTGTAACGCCCCAGTCCCAAAATACTTAAGACTAGGTACGTATTCATGCCAGCTGTATACATACGAAGTATACTCCAATATATGGAACCATCGTATGTATGCATAAGCTGTGAAATACAGTAATCCATGATACTAATCTCATCCACAATTAAAGAATCAATATAAAATAAAAATCAACACTAGACTGTAATTTGTACAAAAGTTGGACGGAGACAAAGTCCACTACCAACTATCTCAAATAAAATGTATAAGAAGTGATCGATAAGATATCAAGACGAACCAAGCACAATCGTCTTTGAAGGAATGGAGAAGATCACGGCCTTGGCTAGAGCACCTGCAATAAATCATGAAAGCACACACACCTGGAGAGATCACCAGGTCCTCAGAGGGACGTAACAAGATACAGGAAGAACATGCCATAATAAACTGAATATATAATATGTCATAAACCAAAATAAGTGACAAGACATCCATAAGGTACCTAACCGTACTACTGTGTTCATGCAGTTAAGAACAAACCTCCAACGCATGGGCATCTGGCTCAGGAAAAGAAATCTCAGGTATGGCCCCATCAGGATACCATGGACCATAAAGCATAACATTCATCGAATGTCAGAGGCCAGCAGGAAATCAGGTATTAGAATCCAGGACCGTATCTCCCGCGGAGATAACCGGCAATAGGGAAGTGCATAAGTGACCCATACGTTAAGGAACTGTTCTTCCCACCCAATACCTAACAGAGTCACATCCATGACTCATATACCTCTACTAAATGCTAAGTCTCCTAATATGCCTCTATTAGCAGTTAGCCCTAACGTATGCACATGGGGGATCAGCCCACACGCAAGAACCTCTACATGCTACTCATCTCACACATCCTCGTGGTACAACTGTGTCAAGGTGTATGCGATACACTACAGAAGGTAGTCCCTTAACTCTAGGTTCATATGCAATCAAAGGATAATAACAAAGTAAACTAATAATCACTGAGCAGGTAGTAAATCAGAAACTGTAAGAACCGAAAATAATGAACAGTGATATGTAATAAATAAATGCAGACTGAATATAAATAGTTTAATGGCAAGGTATCTTGCCTGGGGTGTCGCCTGGTGGTGCGATGTTCTGTCATATTCCAATAGTCCAATAGCCATGGTTGATGAGTAAAGGTACGAATCCACAAGAAAATATGAAGCATGATTTAGTCACGATTAATGGTGAGAAGAATTTGTGTAGAAAGTTACGTACCATATTTTTAGAAAATATTTATAGTATCTTGAAACTAGATTTTGGTTAGTCTAAAGGTTACTACAAAAATCTAAAGAAATTTGTCTCAACTGAAAAACTCTTAAGTTTGACAACATAGATTAAAAAAAACTATACCTCATTATTTAAGAAATAATTTAGATAAATTATACTTGAAAATATAGCTTTATTAGTTAAAATGATTTTATGAAACTACTTGAAAAATAATAATTTTATAGATAACAATTGGAAACTATATTTTATAAGTCAAAATAACCTACTATATTTGAATAGAATCCTTCTAGGACAAAAATAATTGGTAGATAAAAAAATAGCTATTTATTTGAATAGATCAAATAATTATTAAATATTTTAAAACTATATTTTATTTAGATGATAAAATTTTATAATAATATAATCTCTTGAAAATATTAATTTTACATGTGTAGATATTTTATAACAGTAATAATATTGTAAGTGATGAAACCCCTGGTGATAAAAATAATAATTATACTAATAACAATAACAATAATAATAATCATAATCATAATCATAATCATAATCATAATCCCTTTAATAGCTACACAGCTATACCTCCCCCTCTTCCAAATCAAACACAAGTGAAGAGAGAGAGAGAGAGGAACGAAAAAAGAGGGAAGAAAGGAAGAGGGGTTACTGAGGCTGCGCGGCGCTCGGCCTGGCGGCGGTCGGTCGGAGGTCCGGAGGTCGGTCGGAGCGGTGTCCTTAGATCTGGAGGAGCGGAGGGCTGCTGGGGAGCTCCGGCAGGGCGGGCGGCGAGGCTCGACGGCGGAGAGGGCGAAGAGCGTGGCAGTTCGAGGGGAACGAAAAGTCAGAGGGATCAGTGGCGGAGAACGCGACGGCACGGCTCCCTAGATCTGGGGAAGCGGAGGGGCCGATGCTACTCCGGGGATAGGCGAGACGGCAGAGAAGATGAAGCGAGACTCTCGACGACGGGCGGCATCGGTCAAACGGAGTGGTGCGACGGCCGTGGGGGTGGCCGCGCGGACGCGGACGAGGGTGGCACTGGAGGGAGCGCCGACGTCGGGTACGATCCGGAGCGCAGGAAACTCTCGACTGATCGGGTCGTCGGTCTCCGGCTGGAAGCACGGGGCTCCGGCTTCGACGTTCACCGGACGCGGCGGAGGTGAGCGAACTTCGTTTTCCCCCTTTTCCTTTTATCTGGTGGTAGTGATGTTGGTGATTGGTCGGTTGGGTTTGACGATGATGGTGGTGGTGGTGGTTTAAGGGACTGGAAATGACGGTGGTGGCATTTGGCCGGGGTGGTGGCAATTGCGGCCGGCAATGGCCGTAGCGGGGTAGTGTTGATTGTTGTGGGTGGCTATTGTGGGTGGTCGCCACGACCGAATACGAACAGGGTGTAGTGGGTGTGACGGTGATGTTTGGTGGGTCTGGCGGAGGCATGGTGATTGTGGTGGTTCTGGCGGAGCCGTGGTGATTGTGGTGGGTTTGTCGGCGTATGGTGGCAGGGATGATGTAGGCGAGTATTGGCCGTTGGAGGCCAGGTGTAAGCCCCCTGAATTTCAGGGCTGTTTTAAATTTTTCTAAATGAATTATTATCGATAAATATTTTATTTATTTAATTATTTTCATCATTTATGTGCCTTTCCATGACTTTGACTTCTGGAGCGTCAGAGATGCCAATCTCTGTAAACTCTCTTCACGAGTTTTGAAGTAGACAAGATTATCTTCATTTTGATATATCGTGTCCCACTTAAATTCGTTCCCTTGTGCTCTTTTTGTATCGCACAACTTCGGGTCAACTTAGACCAATTAATCATTGAATAATTATTCCCACTTTTATTTTTGATCTTCGTTTGCACGCCACCGTGACTTTTAATTTAGGAGCACCAGACCAGACGTTTTCTCAGAACCAACTTCTCATAAATGATCTACTCGAGACACTCTCTACCCATGACCTTCGTGTCCCACTCAGACACTTCATTTTGTGCTTCATTTTCTTCGCACAACTTCCGGGTCAATTTAGGCCGATTAATTATCTACCGTGAAACCCGATTTAATTTCCGATTTAATTTCGGGACCCGACATCGATCCAACCTAGTCGACCCAAAGTATGGACGTGGCCCACATGAAGCCTACTACCCGCATGAAACTTGTGTCCCATTTATTGGCGTCTCCGTATATTATTTATTTATCCATGATTATAAATCCCTATTTTTAATTCGAATATTGCACCCGGTCCGATTTTGACCCGACCTGGCTCGACCGAACCCGAGCCCAAGCTCCATATTGTTCTCCCATGAATGTCCAAATACCCCGCATAATTTTTCTATTTTTCCTATTTTAAAAATCTATTTTTCTTCTCTCTCCACTTTATAAATATATATATATATATATATATATATATATATATATATATATATATATAACTCACTCTCTCTCCTATTATTGAACACAACACCCCCTCCCCTTTCTCTTTACAGCCCACAAGAACACCTCCCTCCCCCAAACCGACCTCTCTCCCTCTCCTCCACTATCAAATATCTCTCTCTCACTCTCTCTATATATTAATATACTTACACACACACACCCATACAAATCTCTCTCTCCCACTCTCCTTACACAACTCAACATACACACACACCCACGGCTACCACCACCACAGCCGACATCCCCCCCAGGTGGCCGAGCATCACCACCACCCTCTCCTCCCTTTCTCATCACCATCATCATCCTCCCTCCACCACCATAAACCATTGTCATCACCACCATTAACATCACAATGCAACTCCACCACCCCTACTCCACCACCACCCGAACCACCACCCCCGCACGACCGCCGCCACCGCGCCCTCGCCGCGTCCCCGCTGTGCCCGGCACTGCGCCGCCGCCGCAACGGCCGGCTGCAGTAACAGCTGTGCCAGCGGCAGCAGCCGCAGAACATGCACGCGCGCGCACGCATGGGCGTGGCCGTACGCCACCACGTGGCCGGCACGCGCCCCCGCGAGCACCCCCTAACTCCGGCGAGCCCCCCGGCGAACTCCCCCGGGCCAGCGCCTCCTTCTCCGATACGACGCATGGGCTAATTGTGCGTTTACGTCGAAATCCCGTCGTGACGCGCGAGTTTTGAACTCGGAAATGGCGCTCCGTCGTAGCAACTTCGTACAGATATTTTGGTCAATCCGACAGTTGGATCGGCGATTTTTTCGCTCCGTCTCAATCTCGGTATATCCATCTTCACTCCTGTCAATTTTCGTCCGTTAATTTCGTCGTTTGATACCTCAAAACTGGCACCAAGTTGACATTTTAAATTGAACTGTTTTTGGACAGTTTCGTGACGCCAACTTCGCGGGTTCATATCTTCGTCGTTGCAGCTCCGTTTTGCGCACCATCAATTCCGGTGCATAGCTGGTATAACCCTCTTCCTGCCTCCTTTAGATTTCATTTCATTTTAAGCACGTTCGGTTGGTCGAATTCGACGCCAAAGTTGGCCGTCCGAATTATTTAATTTGCACTTGTAAAATTCCATTTTTGAACCCGGGACTCCGGATTCAATTTCTGACACCACCAGTAGACTCGTGGCGTCGTTCTGGCATGTTTTCATATAAAATTTGCTTGATTTGGAGAACGTGGACCCTGGCACGTATTTCGGTGCAAAGCGGGTCCCACTTTTCGAGTCAACGGCTCACTTTGAGATCGGCACATCGGAATTCCATTTCGGACATACCGTTGGGTTCGTATCATCATTCTAAATTCGTGGACATATAATTTGCTAGGTTTTGTAGACTTCTATCCCGACACGCTTTTCGGTGCAAAGTGTGTCCAACGGCGGACATCACTTTGACCCAAAATTACCGTTTTGCCCCTGTGTCCAAATTGGACTTATGGGTAGGCTATCCTAGCTGATTTGACCGTTCTGTACACGTTGGTGATATTTATTTTATCATTCGACAACATCTGTAGTTTTTTATTATGTATCATCCTTAATTTATAATTAATTATTTTTCTAGATATTGTTACTTTCTGGTTTTGAATTTTTATATATATTTTAATTGCTGTAAAAATCTTGAAAAAATTATATTTAAATACTATGTTAATTTAGCTAATTTATTATAATTTTTTTGGCATTTAATAAGTACTTTTGGTATTTTATAAAAATGGGAAAACTGAACTCATTTTCAATATATTTATGTTTGCTGATTTTTAACAATTATTTATGAGGGTTTATAAATTCCAAAAAAATTAGTATAAATTTCTATAATTAACAAGGATCATTTTGGTACTTTATTTTATATATATTTGAGCTTTTTGTCTATCTCAAAAATTGTTGGAACTCAATGTACAGTTTAATTTATTTATTGAATAGTTACGACTTTCAATATTTTGTGTTGTTTTGAGTTATAGACGTATTGGACCTCACCCCGCACTCGTGTAAAGATCCTAGGAAGTTAGTTTTTGTATAGTGGCACTTCACATTAGACTTTTATGCTAGGTCCCCACTTGGCTAGTATCCAGTTAGGAGTCGTGTCACACCACTAGTATATTGTTGATCACAGCTTAGAACTGAGTTGTATATCATTATTGACAGGATACCGGACATCTATACCTTCGTATTGGTATTCTTGCTTTGCTCGAGACGAGTACATTCTCTGATAGTTCTCTCATTTATTTGTCAATTACTGTATTTCAGTTCTATTTAGTTCTATGTGATTCTCTGTATCAACACGTATGGATATTTCTGGATTCATGTATGCGACACATACCTTACTTATTGATCTCTATTACTGGAATCACTGGAATCATTCCGAAATTATTTCTGGAATCATCATTTGGCCGGACTCATCTCGATTCTTGTGTCTTGTACTGGATTCACTTGCTGGGCGGGGAAATATTGAGTAAGACATGTAGACATACCCCAAATCTGGAATCTCTAACTAGAATCTACTGGAAGCATAGCCATCTCTTGCCTGATCAGTGAGAGATGTGCCTGATACCTATAGCCGTTTACATGTCGACCTCGGTATTTTAAAAAACACACTGTTAGATCATAGTTGGACTCACCCTGGATTCATTGATCACTGTTGGACTCATCTTGTATCGAAAATCATCTGGTATCGGATTATATGGACTGGACTCACACTGGGATTACATTAGACTTATATTGTACTGTCTGGACTCATACATGTTATTCTAGTTCAGTTAGCTTTTATTACCGTCATCATTGCCATGATTCTTCTCTTGTTTAGTTACCTTTCTTTTCTTGTATCTTAACTGTTTCTCTATACCATCACCTGAATATAAACTACCATGTTCATCAATAAAACTGTCTATAACTGCTTTAGAGTTCTCTGTCATTTACTTGGGTTTTCTAGATGGGTTGTACTCGTTCCTGTCCTGATTGGACCTGTTGAAAATATTACAGATGATAGTCCTGAGGATACATGCCCTACTTACCATGGACCTGGCCTTAGCTCCAGAAGAGGCCCCAGCGGGGAACCTTGCTTAGTTATCTTTCATGTGTTTAGTAGACTTAGACTTTGTCTGTTCTTATATTTGGATACTGGACTTTGTCTCGAGTTAGATACTTTGGTTATGTATTATTAAATCTGTGTTTGTTTACCTTCGCTTATAGATGCTGTGTTGTGATGAACATTTAAATGTGATTTTAGAACTGTTAGTAGCTTAGATCCTTTATTGTCTATTCTTAGAACAGCTTACTACGCTTTAACAAGCGTAGGCTGGACATGGCTCGGCCCGGCCCAACAATTTGGGTAACGGGTCGTGACACCAGGGGAAGATGGCGGAGTCGGAGACGACGGGGAGGAGGGGTGGCAGTTATTAGGTTTAGGATTTATTTGTGTCGGGATTGTCGACACGGAGAAAAATATATATGTACAGGATGGAATAAGAAGCTGGCCATGGACACGATGCACATAAGTGGATGGTAGAAATTTATGGATGAGTACCTCTCCTTATATAGGAGGTAGGAATTCCCAGTTGGATAAGGATTGGAGGAATTTAAATTCTCCCATAGATAATTATCACTTTTTATTTAAATTACTTTAAATCAATCCCTCAATATCTCAAAATATAACCTGGAATAATCTCATTATTTTATTCAAAACTATGTACCAATAAATCAAATTTTGATTTAAATTACAATTGATGTATTAAAATACTTTTTCATAAAATTTAAAATAATGATAAAAATAATTTTCAAAAATTAAACTATATACATGAATTAAATTCATGGATTCGCATGCAAATAGAATATTTATTTAGAATATATTTTTCTAAATTACTAAAAATAAAATAAACTTTTATAATAAGTAAAAATAACGCTTTGGAAATCTCGTCGTGACGCATTTATAAATTTAAGCGATTGAAAATAGTTATTATTTATTATTTGAAAAACTATGCTTCTAAAATAAAATATTTTTACAAAAATATGTACCTCGCACATATTCGCACTCGACGAGCCAGACGAAAATGCGAATTCATACGCAACGTTCAATACGACAAATTCGTATGCGACGTATACATACAACTATGCGACATACAAATACAAAGTAAAGATTTATACCAAATTAAATTAAAAAAATCATAGTAGAATTTAGGGGGTTTACATACCCACAGCTGCGTTTCAAGACATTAAAAGAGCCTAAAAGACAAAAATGTGGTTCTTAACTATAAAAGTCATAAAAGAACTCTACAGATCTCTTGACGAAGAGTCTGTTTACTCTTGACGAAGAGTTTGTTTAGAAAATTAATCCTAGTATCATCGAGGGGGATAGGGTTAAGCCCATAAGTAAGTCACCAGCAGTGGCAACCCAACCGAGTCTGACTGAAGATCCCAAGTGTCAGCCCCTGTTTTTCAAATTTGGTTTAATTAGTGTAAATTAGTTGCTAATGACCTATTTAGCTTTAAAATAATTTATTATGATTTTTAGAAATTTTTTTATAATTTTTAAATGATTTTTAAATGATTTTTAAATAGTTTTTAAATCAAAATATATCATTTTGTAATTAATTGAACTGTTTTAATATCATTTTATAATATTTAAATTTGTTTTAATATTAGTTTGTAATTAATTGAATTATTTTATTGCGGGTTGCAAATTATTATTTGTAAACTGTTAGGGTTTGGACCTAACTGTAATTTCCTAAACTCTAAGGACCTAACTGCTAAACCCCTGTCACCCACCCCGACGACTGGCCAGCTGCCCCCCGACGACCGACGACTGCTTTCTCCCGCCATTTCCGGCCGACTTCGACCGCCTCGACCGACCTACCCTCCCCTATAAGTACCCCCCAGTCTAAACCCTAATCCTAGGCTAAATTCCCGACCGCCCCAGCCCTATCTCGACCCCCTACTTCCTAACCCTAACCCTAACTCCGGCAGCTACCCCAGCGCCACCTCCCCAGCCATCCACACTACCCACAACCACCATCGACGAGTTTGCCACGCCGAGGCGAGCGCAGCGCCACCCGAGCGCCGCATCGACGATGCCCCAGCCGCCGTCCAGTGCCCTCGACTTCCACCCAGACGCCGGACACGTAAGTAACAGCTTTGAAACCGTGTCGTGCGTGTCTCGTACACACCTATGCGACTCGCCAGGACACGCGCAATGTAATGGTGAGTCTGGTCACGTAAGACTCGACCCGTGCGTGTCGTGCATAACGCGGACACGAGACTCGTGTGTCCTTAACTGTCAGGACACAAAGACTAAGGGTTGGCGGGTTTAGATTCGTGCTATTGGGTTTAAACCCATTAACCTAAATCTAACCTAAAACTAACCCGAACCTAACCCCTAACAGATGACTCGGGCTGACAACCTGGCCAGCCCGACTGCACCTAGAACCCGACCCCCTGGGCCGAGTTCGAGCCCCCCCCTGTCACGACCCGATCCCAAATAAATGGGTCGAACCGGATCATGTCCAGCCTGCACCGTTGTGAGACGGCGGCAGTAAGCTGTTCCATTAGCAGGTGAACACAACAACATCTATACATTTGTCACAACTGAATATTCGGGAATTTAAAACTTTATTTAACATTTGAATAAATACAACTGGAAAGTAAAAGAACTAAAATGAATGCTGAATTAAAAAAATTCCAAACAACAAAACTGGAAACCGGAAAAATCTAGCTAAACGTTCGGCTCGTCGGCCTCAGGTCTTGTGTCCTCCAATGGGGACTATGGTAACACCACAGGGTACAGAACCGGGTCATAATAGCTGTTGTATAACAGCTCAGCATCCTCAAAATCCCCTAAAAATGTTATCTCCAGTCAGGAGGGAGCAAAGTACAATTCATGATAATCTAACAATTAAAATAATAATAGAGTTATGCACTTTTAAACAATTTGAAATAAACAGTTCTCCAGCAGTTAAAATATTATGATGTGAATAGGCAATGAATATGACCGGATTGGGTTGTACAGTTGTATCCTATTGATACGATATAGCTTATCCCCGTGTGTATGAGGGGTAAGCTAATACAGTCATTATACTACTTTGGATGTGGTCATACTCATTACACTACTCCTCCAGTACCCAACAGTCAATCAGTCAATGCTCTCAGAGAGAGTTCCGTGTTGTATCGTGGTTTAAACTTGCAATAAAACGATTACTAAATAATTGTAAACTAACACAAAATGTACTTGCCTTTTGTTTATGACTGGAAACGATGTTGGTTCCGGGAAGATGCTAAGTTCGTCTCCGAGATCCTACAGTTGGAGAACTTGACTTAGAACCATTGTGAAACCAAGCTAGGTGTGCTAGTTACAATCTCTAGTAGCGGGTCCTAGTCAAGTTTTAAGTTTGTTTATTCTACTGCTAACGGTTTATGACGCATGCTACGTTGGTTCTCATTTAGTTGGATAGCCAGTTTCTGGTTTTACTTGGAAAAATTGTCGTCACCGATTAATTCGCAAAACTTTGTATTTTTAATATTATACGCATAAAACTACATTTTCTTTCAATGATAAAACGTAGGTTTTGTTAATTATCAATATTTTATTCAAGTTATTATATTGTGAAAAATCCTTATTAATTTATACAAAATATTTATTAGGCGCCTAATTACGAAGAATAAAACCAACCAGAAAATAAAAGAAAAATCAACCAAGAAAATAAATGAAAAACCTAGACTACGCAATACAGGGGCACAGCTGACAAAATAGGAATATGGGCTTATGCCCTTACAAACTTTACATAAATTAAATAAATTTAGAGTTTGCTGGTGAGTTCTGAACGCCGGGAAGAGGTCCGTTCAGAAGGCCGAGGCCCTGCACTCAAAATACTATAAACCAGTAGCAAGTTCCAAATTATATTTTAATTGTAAAATATGAAAATAAAGTAAGTCTCAGACTTGGTCCAATCGTCACTATTTGTTGCTAATGCCTCAACGTCCGGGTAAAATCGGTTTCGTTTGCATTTCGCTAGGGCCCACGGACCGGTATGGTCGTCGCCCAAAAATCTATTTTAATAAATACTTCCGAAAACCAATTTAAAACTCATTTATAAAATTTTATAAAAATTTGGGCAACATTTTCTCTATATTCTGGACAACCCAAAACTGGGAAAATGCGCCAACAATTCCAAAAAAGTCCCAAACCAGGGAACCCACCAGATAAACCACCATTCACCAAATAATATACAATAAAAATCACAGAACGTTTCCGAATGAAATAGGAAAACCCAAAAATAACCACAGAACCAGAGAATACTAGTTTCGGAAACTCCGAAACTAACTCAAAATTCCAAACACAGAACAGAACATATCCGAACCAACTCGGAAAAATTCTGAGAAACCACAGAATGTTTTCGGAAACTCTGAAACTACGACGTCCACCTAAAAACTGAATTTCCGAGAAGGAATCGGGGACCAAGTCTCATCATCGACTATGAATTGGAAACGGGGACACGAAATTATACCTTGGGTTGCTCGGCTAGAGCTCTCAGATGTTAAAAAAAGAGAAAAGAAATCTGCGGACAGTGGACCGGCTCGGGACAGTGCCTCGTCGGGGTACGGCTACGCTGGACAGCGGGATCCGGCACGAAAAAGCACGGACAGCAGGTCGGGAAAGCCCGGGACAGCGCTGGACATCGCTGTTCGAAACCGCGAGGGCACGGGGGCTCGCAGGAAACCACGCCGGAGTGGTGCGAGGTCGGCAGGAGGGTGCCGGAGGGGTGAGGGTGCCGGGGAGAGCCGCTGGGGATGGCCGGCGCGAGGGAAAGGGGCCGGGCTCGGGTGGCGTGCGGCTAGACGAGCCGGAGCTCGCGTGGGGAGGCGTCGAGCGGGGGTTGCGCCGGGGCCGGCTGGCGTCGGGGTCGCGGGTCCCGATCGGGGCTGGGGGCACGGCCTGGGGCGCGGGTCCGGTAGTGGGGGCCGGAGGAGGCGCCGGAGTGGGGGTGGCCGGGGAACGACGCTGGAGCTAGGGGTCGGCCGCTCGGTGGAGTCGCGGACTAGGGCACGGTGTGGTTCTGGAGTAGAGAGTATTGAGAGAAAGGGAAGAGGGAAAATAAGTGAGGGTTGAATTCATGAGAGAGAAAGTAGTGATGGAAGTGTGAGTTGGTGGGTTTAAGTAAGAGAAGGAGTGGGAGGAAATGTGGAGGAGCGTGGGTTTGCAGGAGAGAAATAGGGGCGCGTGTATAGCCTGGTCGTGGGGAGACCAGGCCAAGGGTTTATTAATATATATATATATATATATATATATATATATATATATATATATATATATATATATATTTTAATAACTAATAGGTCAGGATTTAAAGTAAAAGAATGGGTTCGGATCGGGATTGGGTTTCGGAAAACTGGTCCAGGCTCGGTCTCGCAAACAAAAATCCAAATTATTATTTTGAAAATAATTTTCGAACCCACAATATAATAATAATAATAGTGATAATATTATAATAATAATAATAAATTACAAATCCAAAAACTGGGTTTCACAATCTTCCCTCCTTAGAAAATTTCGTCCTCGAAATTAAAGGCAGGGTTAGGGGTTACCTCCAGTATCAAACAGGTACGGATACTGCTCCCGCATCTGATCTTTTCGCTCCCAGGTCGACTCGCCTGGTGAGTTGTGCCCCCATATGACTCTGACTATCGGCGTCACAGAGTTCCTGGTTCTCTTCTCCCCTCTGTCCAATACTGCCACTGGCTTCTCTGGCACTGTGAGGCTGGGTCCAATTTCCAGCTCCGAATGGTCCAAGATGTGGCTCAGGTCCGGGATATAGCGTCTCAGCTACGAAATGTGGAAGATGTTGTGGGCGCCTTCGAGACTTGGGGGTAGAGCCACCCGATAAGCCACTTCTCCAATCCTATTAAGTACTTCAAAAGGACCAATATACCTGGGGCTTAGCTTTCCTGCTCTGCCGAAACAGATGGTTCCACTGGTAGGAGAGATCTTCACGAATACGCTGTCACCTTCTTCAAACTCCAAAGGCCGTCAGCTGCTATCGGCCCAATGATTTAGTCTGTCCTGGGCAATCCTGAGCTTGTCTCTGATCATTCTTACCTTCTCTGCTGCATCGGTCACCATCTCAGGTCCAAGTAATACTCGTTCTTCGACGTCGTCCCAAGCAAGTGGAGTGCGGCAACGACGTCCATAAAGTGCCTCGAACGGTGTCATACCGATGCTAGCTTGGTAGCTGTTGTTGTAAGAGAACTCTACCAAGTGCAAATGGTCTTCCCAAGACCCTCCAAATTCTAAGACGCAGGATCTCAGCATGTCTTCTAGCGTCTGGATTGTTCTCTCTGATTGTCCGTCAGTCTGGGGATGGTAGGCGGTGCTGAACTTCAGTTGTGTTCCCAAACTGTCATGCAAACTCTTCCAAAAGTGAGAGGTAAATCTAGTATCTCTGTCAGACACAATACTTACCGGAACTCCATAAATCCGGTAGATGTGCCGTATGTACAGTGCTACCAACTTCTCTGTGGATAAACCAACCTTGAAGGGGATAAAGTGAGTTGACTTCGTCAGTCGATCCACGATAACCCAAATGGCATCCTTTCCTCCTTGGGATCGAGGCAGTCCCGACACAAAATCTATTGTTATGTGCTCCCATTTCCACTCTGGGATGTCAAGCGGCTGCAATAGTCCTGCTGGTCTCTGTCTGCTAGCTTCTACTTGTTGACAAATTAAACATCTAGCCACATACCTGGATACATCCTTCTTCATTCCGTACCACCACACTATAGTACGCATATCCCGGTACATTTTGTTGGCTCCAGGATGTATGAAATACTGTGACTGGTGCACTTCTTGCATCAGCTCGTTCCTCAGTTTACCAGTTGGTACGCAAAGCCTCGTACCATTCTTCAGTGCTCCGTCGCTGACGATTGAGAATCCTTCAAGTGTTTCTGCCAGCACTTGGTCTCTGAGTTTGCAAAGCGTCTCGTCTTGGAATTGTGCCTCCTTGACTCTGTCCATCAGACTTGAACGCACTTGCAACTGCATCATTGTTGATTCAGCTCCTAGTACAATGGCTTTTCTTCCCAGTTTCTTCATTTCTTCTTCGGGCAGTACAATCTCCAGTCCAAGCTTTTCCATGTCCTCCAGCAAATGACGCTCCTTGGTCAAGAACATTGCCATCGGGTATCGACTAAGTGCATCTGCAACAACATTAGCCTTACCCGGATGATACTGCAGGTTGATGTCGAAATCCTTCATCAGCTCCAGCCATCGTCTCTGTCGCATATTCAGCTCTTTCTGAGTGAAAACATATTTAAGACTTTTGTGGTCTGTAAATATTTCCACTCTCTCCATAAAGGTAGTGCTTCCATAGCTTTAATATAAATATCACCGCTGCAAGCTCCAAATCATGTATAGGATAGTTCTTCTCATGAGTCCGTAATTGCCTAGATGCGTAAGCAATTACTTTTCTATGTTGTTGAAGAACGTAGCCCAATCCCTTACCGAAAGCATCACTATAAATTGAGAAACTGCCGGTACCTGCGGGTAGCGCAAGTATCGGCGCCGTTGTAAGCCTCTTCTTCAGTTCCTCAAAAGCTGACTGGCAAGCTTCAGGCCAAATGAATTCTTCGTTCTTCCTGGTAAGCTTCGTCATTGGTTCAGCAATCCTGGAAAAATCCTTCACAAACTTCCGGTAGTAGCCCGCTAAACCCAAAAAGCTTCTGATTTTTGCAACCGAACTTGGTGCAGTCCACTTCTCAATAGCAGCTATCTTCTTTGGATCTACCGAAATTCCTTCTCATGTGACAACATGGCCCAGAAATTCCACTTTATCTAAAAAGAATTCGTATTTAGATAGCTTACCATAGAGCTTCTCCTTCCTTAAAGTGCTCATAACTTTCCTCAGGTGCTCTTCATGCTCTTCTTCAGTCTTCGAGTAGATCAGTATGTCATCGATGAAGACAACAACAAACTGATCCAGGTATTTATGGAAGACCTTGTTCATGAGGTTCATGAATATCGCAGAGCATTCGTCAGTCCAAACGGCATGACCAAGAATTCAAATTTCCCATACTTGGTGTTGAATGCCGTTTTCGGGATATCCTCCTTCCTGACCTTGATTTGGTGGTAGCCTGATCTGAGATCTATCTTCGAAAACACCTTGGCTCCATTTAGTTGATCAAACAGGTCGTCGATCTGGGACAGAGGGTACTTGTTCTTGATGGTAATGTTGTTCAGTGCCCAGTAATCAATGCACATCCGCACGGTTCCATCCTTCTTGGGCACGAACAAAACTGGTGCTCCCCAGGGTGAAGTCCCGTCTCTGATAAATCCTTGTGCCTTCAGTTCGTCAATCTGGTCCTTCATCTCCTTTGCCTCCTTAGGATTGACTCCGTAGCATCCCCGAGAAATAGGGAAAGAGCCGGGTACTAGATCGATGGTGAATTCCATACCTCGATCTGGCGGCAATCCTGGAAGACTATCTGGAAAGACGTCCATGAATTCCGCTATAATAGGGTGAGGAGGCCCGGGTTCTTCAGTGATAGAGGAGTATGTAACACTCTTCATGTCTTCCGGAGCCCGAGAGATTTCAAACTCCGGTTCTCCTGGTGGGCTGAAGATTACACATCCTCTATGACAATCTATCAGCACATGCTGCTTACTTAACCAGTCCATCCCTAGGACTACATCATAGTTGGGCAAGGGCATCACAAGTAAGGGTGTTAAGAATTGTGGCCTGAGATAGTAATGGGACAGTTACAAGCCTCAGTGATGGGTATGGGTCCACCACCGGTCATAACTCTACTAATCATCTTGCTAAGTCCCGTATCTAGGTGGTGTGCAGAAATAAACTTTGATGATATGAAACTGTGTGATACACCCGAATCAAATAATACTAGAGCAGGATGCGAAAACACATAAATGGAACCTGTGATGACATCAGTGGTGGGTTCCTGCTCTGGTTCCTGATCTTCTGCTGCTAGGGCAAAAGCTCGCCCGGTCTTCTGCTGGTGTTGTCCGAACCGTTGTTGCTGAGTGGGTAGTGGACCTTTATGTTGAGTTGCTCCAGTCCGGTGGACTGACGAGGGACAGTCCTTCACTTGGTGGGTGGCAGACCCACAGACTAGGCAGTGTCCTAGCCTCTTCCTGTATATGTTCGACTGATGTCTTGGCCTCTTACAAAAATCACAGACAGGGATCTGCTTCTGAGGCGCTCGTTCATTGGTCCTTGCCTGATGGTGCTGCTGCTGATGGTGCGAAGGCCTGTTGTTGTTGGGCCTCTTCTGGTTACCCTGGAAGTTGCTAGTTCCAGGATACTCCCTTTTTGAACGAGAAGGCTGGCTCTTCTCCACGTCCTGAGCTCGTATCAGAATCTTCTCATATGTCTTGGCGCCACCTGCGATCACAGGTGTGCAAATTTCTTCCCTTAGTCCATACCTGAATCTTTCAGCACGATCCTTGGAGTCAGCAACCAAGTTCTGGACAAAGCGGCTAAGTCGGCCGAACTCTGCCGCATACTCTCCAACCGTCATGTTCCTTTGCTTCAGGTCCTGGAACTATCTTTCCATCTCCCGCATCTCTGATGTTGGAAAGAACTTCCTGCAAAACAGCCTCTTGAAGGTGTCCCGGTCAAGCTGCTTGTCCTGAAGTCGGGGTTCATTCCGATACCAGGTGCTTGCCACATCTTGCAGCTAGAGTCCTACTGCTTCGGTCTTGAGGTCCTCTGGGAGTCGAGCGACGCTCAAGAGACGCTCCATGCTGTCTAGCCATTCATCGGCGTAGATGATACCCTCGGTCCCTTTGAAAGGTCGAGGGCCCTGCTTCTTGAAACTCTCTATATCTCCGACCTTCATGTAATAATACGCCTCTAATCAAAAGAATTGCCTTAATGATATATAACTTAACTCCTGAATTATGTTTACCTTGGCAGGTCGTGGCTCCAATGAAGTTGTTGCTCCTCTCTCGAGGGCATCCATAGCCACATTGTGGGCATTCTCCATGCCTTCTCTCATGATCGCGGTCTGCTCGCGATGGGCTTCAGCTTGGGCTGCAGTCTGTTCTCGATGAGCTTCTGTTTGGGCTCTCTGGGCTTCTAGCACTCCTCGTAGCATGCCCACTAGATCGGTGGGATCCATGGGCACTGGTGGGGCAGCTGGTGCAGGCACTACCGTAGGGGACTGCGGCTCAGTCCGAGGAAGTGTAGGGTTCGCTGCTTGAGATATAGTGGCGTAAACGCCGCGGAGTGCTGGTGATTGATGGGGACGGTCGGTCAGCTGCAAAGGTGAGGGGTCTGGACGTACTGGGGGAGATGGGGTGTGTTCGGGTGATGACACTTCATCGCCAACAGGGGTGGTATTTTCCTTGACCATATTCTGGAAGGTTTAGGATGCAAACATAAGCAAGGTATCCTACCAGTCTATAATCAAACAAAAATATTTATATATATAATTCGGACCTATGTTGTGACAAATCAATGTTCTAGTGTTCTAATTGTTTCTAGGTATATTTTTCTAAGTTGTTGTTACGGACCTGCATGGGCCACCACTAAAAATATGTCACGACCCGATCCCAAATAAATAGATTGAACCGGATCATGTCCAGCCTGCACCGTTGTGAGACGGCGGCAGTAAGCTGTTCCATTAGCAGGTGAACACAACAACATTTATACATTTGTCACAACTGAATATTCGGGAATTTAAAACTTTATTTAACATTTGAATAAATACAACTGGAAAGTAAAAGAACTGAAATGAATGTTGAATTAAAAAAATTCCAAACAACAAAACTGAAAACAGGAAAAATCTAGCTAAGCGTTCGGCTCGTCGGTCTCAGGTCCTGCGTCCTCCAATGGGGACTCTGGCAACACTACAGGGTACAGAACCGGGTCATAATAGCTGTTGTATAACAGCTCAGCATCCTCAAAATCCCCTAAAAATGTTATCTCCAGTCAGGAGGGAGCAAAGTACAATTCATGATAATCCAACAATTAAAATAATAATAGAGTTATGCACTTTTAAATAATTTAAAATAAACAGTTCTCCAGCAGTTAAAATATTGTGATATGAATAGGCAATGAATATGACCGGATTGGGTTGTACAGTTGTATCCTATTGATACGATATGGCTTATCCCCGTGTGTATGAGGGGTAAGCTAATATAGTCATTATACTACTTTGGATGTGGTCATACTCATTACACTATTCCCCCAGTACCCAACAGTCAATCAGTCAATGCTTTCAGAGAGAATTTCGTGTTGCATCGTGTTTTAAACTTGCAATAAAACGATTACTAAATAATTGTAAACTAACACAAAATGTACTTGCCTTTTGTTTATGACTGGAAACGATATTGGTTCCGGGAAGATGCTAGGTTCGTCTCCGAGATCCTACAGTTGGAGAACTTGACTTAGAACCATTGTGAAACCAAGCTAGGTGTGCTAGTTACAATCTCTAGTAGCAGGTCCTAGTCAAGTTTTAAGTTTGTTTATTCTACTACTAACGGTTTACGATGCGTGCTATGTTGGTTCTCATTTAGTTGGATAGCCAGTTTTTTGTTTTACTTGGAAAAATTGTCATTACTGGTTAATTCGCAAAACTTTGTATTTTTAATATTATACGCATAAAACTACATTTTCTTTCAATGATAAAACATGGGTTTTGTTAATTATCAATATTTTATTCAAGTTATTATATCGTAAAAAATCCTTATTAATTTATACAAAATATTTATTAGCCATTTGTAACTAAGCGCCTAATTACGAAGAATAAAACCAACCAAAAAATAAAGGAAAAATCAACCAAGAAAATAAATAAAAAACCTAGACTACGCAATACAGGGGCACAGCTGACAAAATAGGAATATGGGCTTATGCCCTTACAAACTTTACATAAATTAAATAAATTTAGAGTTTGCTGGTGAGTTCTGAACGCTGGGAAGCGGTCCGTTCAGAAGGCCGAGGCCCTGCACTCAAAATACTATAAACCAGTAGCAAGTTCCAAATTATATTTTAATTGTAAAATATGAAAATAAAGTAAGTCTCAGACTTGGTCCAATCGTCACTATTTGTTGCTAATGCCTCAACGTCCGGGTAAAACCGGTTTCGTTTGCATTTTGCTAGGGCCCACGGACCGGTATGGTCGTCGCCCAAAAATCTATTTTAATAAATACTTCCGAAAACCAATTTAAAACTCATTTATAAAATTTTATAAAAATTTGGGCAACATTTTCTCTATATTCGGGACAACACAAAACTGGGAAAATGCGCCAACAATTCCAAAAAAAAGTCCCAAACCAGGGAACACACCAGATAAACCACCATTCACCAAATAAATATACAATAAAAATCACAGAACGTTTCCGAATGAAATCGAAAAACCCGAAAATAACTACAAAACCAGAGAATACTAGTTTTGGAAACTCCGAAACTAACTCGGAATTCCAAACACAGAACAGAACATTTTCGAACCAACTCGAAAAAATTCTGAGAAACCATAGAATGTTTTCAGAAACTCCGAAACTACGACGTCCACCTAAAAACCGAATTCCCGGGAAGGAATCGGGGACCAAGTCTCATCATCGACTATGAATTGGAAACGGGGACACGAAATTATACCTTGGGTTGCTCGGCTAGAGCTCTCAGATGTCAAAAAAAGAGAAAAAAAATTTGCGGACAGTGGACCTGCTCGGGACAGCGCCTCGCCGGGGTACGGCTGCGCTGGACAACGGGATCCGGCACGGAAAAGCACGGACAGCAGGTCAGAAAATCCCGGAACAGCGATGGACAGCGCTGTTCGGAACCGCGAGGGCACGGGGGCTCGCAGAAAACCACGCCGGAGTGGTGCGAGGTCGGCAGGAGGGTGCCGGAGGGGTGCGGGTGCCGGGAAGAGCCGCTGGAGATGGCCGACACGAGGGAAAGGGCCGGGCTCGGGTGGCGTGCGGCTGGACGAGCCGGAGCTCGCGCGGGGAGGCGCCGAGCGGGGGTTGCGCCGGGGCCGACTGGCGTCGGGGTCGAGGGTCCCGATCGGGGCCGGGGGCGCGGCCTGGGGCGCGGGTCCGGTAGAGGGGGCCGGAGGAGGCGACGCCGGAGTGGGGGTGGCCGGGGAACGGTGCAGGAGCTAGGGTTCGACCGCTCGGTGGAGTGCGGACTAGGGTATGGTGATGTTCTGGAGTGGAGAGTATTAAGAGAAAGGGAAGAAGGAAAATAAGTGAGGGTTGAATTCGTGAGAGAGAGAGAGAGTAGTGATGGAAGTGTGAGTTGGTGGGTTTAAGTAAGGGAAGGAGTGGAAGAAAATATGGAGGAGCATGGGTTTTGTAATGTCCCAAATTCGTGATACGTATTTAGTGTATGTATACGTGTTTTGGACCCATATTTTATTTATTCATGGTTAGTTATCTTGGTTTATTTTGCATTGGCATGGTTTTATTGGCATTGATAATTTAATTGGTTTTAATGGTTCATTGGTTTATTTGGGCTTGGTTTACTCTCGGTTTGGGTTGACTTGGTTTGGCCGGCTGGTTGCTTGGTCCATCATGGCCAAGGTGAACCCCCTACCTACCACCACCCATGATATTTATTTCCCCACCAACCTTCTCTCTCCTCCATAACTCTCATTTATTTCTTCTTCTTTCTTCCTTCCTCTCCACAACTCCCCAACCATAGGCAAGTGCAACTTGCTTCCACAAGAGAACTTCTTTTGATGGTTTCATTAGTTTCTCCTCATGATTCTAAACCACATTAGAACTTGTCATTTTCCATTTTGAGGCTTTATTTCTTGTAGATCTAGAGTTTTGTTACTTTTGGATTTTTAGTGTTTTGATCTATCAAACCTGCTTGTTTTCAAGTTTTGAGGGTTCCATGCTGTAGAGAATTTTATTCTACCCAATTTTGACCTTTAAAAAGTTGGATTTGGACTTATTTTGACCAAGATCTGGACAATTGAAGCTTAGATTTAACTTTAGAGTTCTTGCTGTTCTTGCTATTTGGAGAAGACAGTGAACAGTGAGCTAGCTTTTTAGCTTACGCCACTGAGTTGTACGCTGCTCTTTAGCGAGCGTACGCTAGCCTTCGTACGTTGTCCTTTAGCGAGCGTACGCTAGCCTTCGTACGCTGCTGTTTAGCGAGCGTACGCTAGCTTTCGTACGCTGCTCTTTGGTGAGCGTACGCTCACCTTAATACGCTGCATGTTGGCAGTGTGTCTTGAGCGTATGCATGCCTTGGTATGCTAGCTTAAGCGAATAAGGCGTACGCTGGCCCTTTCGTACGCTAGCTTGAGCGTACGCTGACCTGTAGCTTGAGCGTGCCCTTGTGTACGCTGACCCTTGCGTACGCTTCCCATTGGGAGTGTATGGATCCTTTGGTACGCAGACCTGAGAGTACGCTAGCCTGAGCGTAGCTTGACTTGAGCGTAGCCTGATTACCCTTGATCTTTTATAGCCTTGTATATTGATATTTTATTAGATATTTAACGTCCATTTTATATCCTTACGCCTTTTGTCCTGAACTTGATAATCACGAATTTACTTAATATGTTTGGAATTGATAATTGAGCATGACGTGATAGTAACCCGTAGTGATGCACTCCTGACATAATAGCCTGACATGACCTGATAGTGGCCCGTCGTGGTGCACTCCTGACAAAGTACACTTGGCATGATAACCTGACATGAATATCTCGAATAGCTGTTGCGACGGCTACCTGACATGACATAACCTGTTTAATTAATCATGACACCGTAGGCGATTGTGCTTGTACAAATAATCCAGTCCTGTCTTGTATCATGTCTAGGAGGGGACTCCTGAGTACCACGGTCAGGAGTACCTACTGAAATGGACTAAGGTTAATAATTAGTATAATTCACTACTCATGAAGAGATGTTCCCCAGTTACAGGCGATCCCGTTATCCCGACCGCAAATGTTTGGACTTGTAGCCTGCCGACGAGTAGGGCACATTTCCAGCCCACTGTTATGTGGGGCACTCTTGATTGTCACTTTAAATGATTGAACTCTATTGTCACTCTAATGCATTATACTCTCTAGATTGTCACTATAATGATTGCCTGGATAACCTGGATAGCTGCAGGGCCTGTGACTACTTGGAGCATCTCATTGCATCTTGCTAGTAACTAGGATTGTGATAACCCTAGTTAGTTAATGTAGAAAGCCGTAGGCAATGAGTGGCCGTGATTGATTGGATGGAGTCTAGTCCAGTATGGTATTGTCTAGAATTGATTGATTGCAAGATTGTACCAGAATGATTGAATTATTGTCACTCCAGATTGTCACTATAATGATTGTCACTCCAGATTGTTACTTGACCTGATTTCTTATATTTATCTTGCCGATAAATGGTGAGAGAAACCAAGTTCCGTTCAGACAAAGGGTTACAACCCCGGTCCTTGTTTGGTTTACGGGTTGTAACCTAGCTATCTGAATAGTTCCATGGTTATCTTATCGTATATCATCCTGGCATGATTTTCCATATGTCCTATCTTTTAGTGATTCTATGCAAGATTGTCTTTTATAATTACCTATCATGCTTTTTCTTAAATTACTGTCTCTTATTATGCAATTATATTATTGTGTTAATTTGCTGGCTTTAGTTCTTAAGTGAAGCCTCCTTTGTGGCACTTGCTCTTTCTGGGGTCTGACCCAGCTGGTTTTGTATGGCCAGATACCGGAGCAGCACCAAAGGATCTTCCTGCTTTCCAGCCCGATGGTGGTCACCAGGCGTAACCAGGGCATCGAGTGGGTTTCTTTTGTTCTTCCACTGTAATATTATAAATTATTCTTTTGAGGCATTTAGCCGACGAGCAAGTGTTAGCTCGATTGTACTTACTTATTGTCTGCCTACGGGCTGTAACATGATTGACAAGCCCCGGGGGTTGATCATGTATGACTGAACTCTTGCTAGTCCTCACATTTTGTAACGACTAGCTTCATGATCATCTGGATATGTAATGTTTGGGACGCCTTACAATTGTATATTTGGAGATCTGATATCTTGTGATTATTATTAGTTGGTTGAGATTGAGACAATAGGCTATTTTATGACCTTAAGAGACTGATGGATTGTAGTGAAACCCTCACATATCTAGACAGCCGTGACCGTATAGCGGTGTGGATCCCATTCCGTTATACGTAGCCGGCTATGTCTGCCCCCGCTCTCCAGTATTCTGGTTCTGGGGCGTGACAGGTTTGCATGAGAGAAATAGGGGCGCGTGTATGGCCTGGTCGTGGGGAGACCAGGCCAAGGGTTTATTAATATATATATATATATTTTTTTTTTATTAATATATATATATATATATATATATATATATATATATATATATATATATATATAACTAATAGGTCAGGATTTAAACTAAAAGAATGGGTTCAGATCGGGATTGGGTTTCGGGAAACTGATACAGGCTCGGTCTCGCAAACAAAAATCCAAATTATTATTTTGAAAATAATTTTCGAACCCACAATATAATAATAATAATAATAGTGATAATATTATAATAATAATAATAAATTATAAATCCAAAAAATGGGTTTCACACCCCCCTTCTTCTTTGTTTTGTTTTCTTTTTGTTTTGTTTTTGTTTTATTTTATTATTTATGTATATATGTATTTATATATATATATGTATATATGTATTTATGTATATATATTATTATTATTATATATATATATATATATATATATATACTGTTATATATGTATATATACAATATTTGTATATATATATATATATATTTTATATTTAGTATTTTATTATATAAATGTATATATATATATGTATACATATATATATATATATATATATATATATATATATATATATATATATATATATATGTAGCACATCGAGTCGTGGTGTACTGGTAACACCACCGTGCACCGGGAGTGAGGGCCGGATTCGAGCCCTCCCTCCCACGGAGGTGGCTGGGTGGCGGTGGCCACGGCCTCCGGGCCAAGGTCGGGTGGAGTCGTCCACCGGCTTTGGTTTTTAGAAAAAAAAAAAAAAAAAATATATATATATATATATATATATATATATATATATATATATATATATATATATATATATATATATATATGTATATGTATGTATGTATATGTGTTTATGTGTATGTGTTTATGTGTATATACATTATTATATATATATTGTTGTATATATGTATACAGTATTTGTATATATATATATATATATATATATATATATATATATATATATATATATATATATATTATGATTAGTATTTTTATTTGTATATATGTATATCTAATATATACATCCTTTATATATATATATATATAAATATCTATATATTTATATGTATATATATTGTTGTTATATTTTTATATATGCATTTCAAATTCTACTTTGTACAAAATATTATTGTGCATAAATTCACAAGTCATTTTTATTATTTAAATTATGACTTGTATATTTTAGCAGTTTAAAAATATAATTATGTATATAAATTACTGCTTTTATTGTTTATGACCAATTGATATCCAAGCCTAGCATAGGTTTTTGGGCCCGATTGTGTCTAATACATTCAGAGTCTGTACAAGTCATATTGGACTTGATTCATGGCTCTGGGTCCTGTATCTGGACTTCGGTTCAATTTCGAATACATGGACAAAAATAGTAAATAATTAATTAATTAATTTCCAGAAACTGTTGCTTGTTGTTTTTGAATTTGTATATATATTTTAAGTGCTGTAAAAATCTGGAAAAAATTGTATTTAAATACTATGTTAATTTAGACAATTTATTATAATTTTTCCAGCATTTATTAAGTGCTTTTGGTATTTTATAAAAATGGGAAAATAGAACTTATTTTCAGTATATTTATGTTTGCTGATTTTTAATAATTATTTATGAGGGTTTATAAATCCCAAAACAATTAGTATAAATTTCTATAATTAACAAGGATCATTTTGGTACTTTATTTTATGTAAAATTGAGCTTTTTAACTATCTCAAAAATTGTTGGAACATAGTGTACAGTTTGATTTAATTATTGCGTAATTACGACTTTCAATATTTTGTGTTGTTTTTAGTTATAGTCGTATTGAACCTCACCCCACACTAGTGTAAAGACCATAAAAAGTTAGTTAGAGTATTGTGTCACCTCACATTGGTCTCCTATGCTAAAGTCACCATTTGGCTAGGTGTCCAGTCAGAAAGTCGTGTTGCACCACTAGTGTTTTAGTGTTTAACTTAGTGTAAAAACTAAGTTTATGTATTTATTTCTACAGTGACGAGTTACCAGGCATCTATAGCATTTTTATCGCTACTTTGCTAAAGGCAAGTACTTCTACAAACTTTACATATTGTTACATCAATGAACTGTGAATCCAACCATGTTAAATGCTGATCCTTGGGGTAGCAAGTTAAATCTTCACATGTTGTGTTTACCTTCAGTCACTACCATGTTTAGAACAGTTTTATATCTCTCACATGATTAGAATCTGGGTTATGGGAAAACTTATAGTTGAGTACGTGATCATGCCCCCTTTATCGTACCGAGCAAAGTTTCATTTTACATGTTACTGCGCCGTAGGCCATTATCCCGCATTTCTGTACGGATGTACACCTATGCTTATGCACTTGTACGTATGTACATTTTATTTACATGTGCCTCAGTACATTGTACACCTATTGACCGATCACGTACCTGCTACAGTTTTAAACATTACATATACATCTGTCTCTATGACATATGTGTCCTTGCTATGATAGATTATGAGATGCCATGATTCTAGTTTATTCCTCTTATGTTCATTTCATGTTTCGTATATTAGTTTGCTAGAAATAGTACTTGCTCCCGTCCTGACAGGATAACGTTGTAGGTATTCTTACTGAGGAGGAGTTGCTCTGTGACTCATATTATGGAGTTACTGCCGAGGACCAGGCTTTGTCTTACGAGGATGTACCTGCGGGAAAACTCGTCTAGTTTGTGTAGTTGCTCGGAATATTTAGTGTAGTCATGTATTAGACTACGTATTTTGTAACTGGACCTGTATCCAGTTTTACATTTCAGGACTTGTACTTGGACTTACTATTATATGAGTTGACTTTTGTGTTTGGAGCATTTACGACTCTTTATTACTTATAGAACTGTTAGCACATTTAGTCCTATCTTGTTATCTCTAGAACAGCTTACTGCGCTTTATCTCAAGCGTAGGCTGGACAAGACTCGGTCCGGCCCAACAATTTGGGTAGCGGATCGTGACACCAAGAAGCTGGTTCAATGGGTAGGAACAAAGTGGACTTAGGTGATTATATGGAACAATGATCCTGAGATTAAATTCTCTTAAAATAAACGCCCAAGAGGCTGTACAATGTTGTACATGGATATCCCATCCCTATGGTGACAGTGTTCCGGTGTGATATGGTAATGATGCGTTTTAACTCTTAATAAGTCCAAGCATGATATGTAGGGTTGATTCCTATCACCAACCCTTGAGGACTTACCTATATGAGAGGTCGTGAAGGCCGCGACTATAGGACATGACGATTCTAGACAACTCTCATGGATATGAAAAAGTACGCATAGCCAATCTAACGCGCCATCCGATAGACCCAAGTACCTCTAGCGTACTTTGTGTACTATTTTCTGAATCTGGTTCAAGAAGACTAATTCAAGGCGTAGTCCATCAGCTCTTCTTCAGATAAAGACAATAGTCACTAAGTGAGATTCAAGGTTGTAGTCTATCTCATCTATGCATAGTATATACTTGTCCAGATTTTTCTACTCCTTTTCTTTCCTTACTCGGAACTTTATTTCTATTTTTTTATTTTTTATTTTTTTTGGGGGGAAAGGGGGATTGTTGTATACAGCTGAGCAGTAAAGGAAAAAAAAAATCAATTCCTACGTTACTATTCTTCAACGGCTACTGCTCCTCTTTATGTCATTTTTTAACATCAATAAAATATCATTTTTTGTCATTAACATCATTCATTTCATTGGGGGTATTGGATCGCCTATATATTGAATCCTCCTCTTCTTCTCCAATACACATAATTTCTACGTAAAAAAATCTTTCCCAAATTCTTGTCTTTTCTAAGCTCTTCTGTTCTTTATCTTTGCTCTGGACAGAGCTATAGTCAGGGTCAATCTTTCTGAGTTGTGTCCGACGACGGATACCGGTAGAGCGGAGGTTTTACCACTATGAGCATTCTGACAAAGTCTGCACATAGACCCGGATTAACTCTTAGGACAGTGCTTCGTGCACGACTTTCCCGGAGGCTGGTAAACTTTATTTTAATTTTCTTTATTTTTGTTTGCATATCTTTTTCGAAGATAGGAAAAGCAATTATTTATCTAACAAAAAATGTAAAATGTACATAGATAAATGTGATAGTAAAAATACTCATAGAAAATGCACATTTATCAATGTGATAACATGTGTTCTTAAGACACATGTTAACATAACCCATTTAACAGTGAGATTGTAGTAACTCGCATGCATGCACCAAATACTAAGTAAATCTTATGCATGGAATTCAGGTATGAATGGGTAGAAAAAACTAAATGGGTTCTGTTAACCTCTGTCCTAAGTGTACATATTAACACATTGATAAATATCTATTTATATTAGTACTCTCATCAACACATTATCAATGCATCTTTCACTTAAAATGTGTATTGGTAAATGTAAAATGTGCATTAATAAATGTGCCGGTAAGAATACCAATATAAAATGCACATTTATCTATGTGAACATGTGCCCTTAGGACATATGTTAACAAAACCATGACGTGAGCCTGTACAAAACTGCATAATTGTAGTGACAAAAAATAAGGGTTATTTAGTTTTAGAATCCCGTATAATATCGAAAATTTGTATCTAAGTCTCTATATTGTCTAGATGGTTTTTTTCCGTCCTAACGGTTGGCTTGGAGTAACCGTATGAAATAGAGATTTAAACATAAAATTTGAATATTATACGAGATCCTAAAACTAAACAGAAATATGTGAGAGTTGTGTGACTTGGATTATTTATTTTTGCATGGTGAGGGTTGTGAGTTATTTAGTTCTTTTTCATGACCAATGAATTGATAGTAAGACTTGTAACACTGTTGTTTATTTCTATCGTGATCTCAGCAGTCACACAACCCTCCGAAACTCTTGAGTTGCAAGCATTCAATAATGGGACTGAAACAAGAAATATCTAACGATATACGATGCCCATGAAGTCGTCCTATCGAAAATGCCGCCATGATGGTTGTATGGCAAATGATATTATAATATAGACAAAAATAACAGTGTCACAAGTCTCATTCTCGATTGGTTATAACCAAACCACATAAATAAAGACTTTCTATCATACAAAACTAAAACTTATGTTACACAATTCTTACATATTTTCGTTTAGTTTTAAGGTCTTGTATAATATTCAAATTTTACACTTGTCTCTATTTTAGACGGTAAGTCAAGTCAACCGTTAGGACGAGACTCAAATCAGATTCTGAACAATATAGAGATCTAAACGCAAATTATCAATATTATACGATATCTTAAAACTAAATAACCCAAAAAATAAAGTTAAAAGAAAATTGCAAAAGAAAGGCGAAATCTTTAGTAAGAAAGATGTTGACAAAGGATAAGAGTGGCTTGCTTAGCATATATTTATGGGATAATTTAGCAAATACCCCCCATTCCAAATGTTGAAACTAGCATATACCCCCACTATTTTTTTAATCTAACAAATGCCCCCATTTTTAGTATGAAATAATAATAAAAATTAAGATATACCCCCACTTTTTAAATTTTTATCTCTTCTGTTTTACATGAGTGGGTGTATTTGCTAGATAAAAAAATAGTGGAAGTATATGCTAGTTTCAACATTTAGAAGGTATTTGCTAAATTATCCCTATATTTATTAGCTCTACCAAACTCCCTAACTACCCTCTGCAAGGAAAGTTGTATTGTAGGGTTACAAGACAGATTCCCTTCTTTCACATATTCTGCAAATTAATATCGGTTAGCTAGAAACAGACCCGGTGAAGCTTTGAACGAGACTCGATCCAGACCTTATATAGACTAGTAAATACATGTACTTTGCACATATAATAACGTATAATAAAAATATTATCCAATTATAGTCAAATATTTCTTCTAACTCATGCGGTTAAGGTGGGAGGCATAGATGGGAAGTATTCTTCTTGTATGGTTGAATTCAATTTTCCATGTTGAATATATATAACAAATTTAAACTTTTTTCAACAATTTTTTACATCAATTAATTTTTTTATAAATAAAATAGCGGCTTAGACAGCTTACTTTGATAGTAGAAGATAAGATTTTGGTAATATGGAAAAGAAACTGGACTAGCATTATCCAAACCCAAGACTAGCATTATCCAAACCCAAAAGCAAAATCCAGAATTCAAGCTGGGGTGGACTGGGGTGTATGCCCGACTCATGGAAAAGAAAAGTAAAAAATACAGAAGAAGAAAATTACAGAAGGAAAAAAAAAACATTGAGAAATTAGCAGAGTGAATACATGTAATAATACAAGAGTAGCCACGTGTCCTCAGATAATACTGTGTCTGTATCATTTTATCTTTACTATATACCGGTGTCAACACGGAAGATAAAGGGCCAACAAATCTTTCATACATCCATACAATTGACCTCTCACAAAACTGCAACACAAACCTCAAGTTCCACTACTATTATACATTTGCTGGTCTGTCCATGAGACCCACTACACTTGAACCTAATTTGAGAATAATAATGTAAAGACAAAAAAATACATCAAACAAATTAGATTACAGCTTGCTATATTAGTTCCAGAGGCAACGCAGCCAACTGAAATCTTTTTCTTTTCATGGGGGGGCGACGGAGGAGTTCTCGAGCAAGAGACTGGAGAGAACTGTACAGAATCTCTTCACTCTAAGGTCCTTTACATGCTTCAATTACTTTGGTGACCGTTGAATGTGTTTCTGGTGATATCATGTTCAATGTCAGATGAAAAGCCTGGCAAATGAAAGAAGTGGAAGCTTAGTCAACAACTATTTAAAAAAACCTCATACATACCAAAACTAGAGAAGAATATCAATTTGAACCAAATGGCAAGCTCAGAAGAGACAAGGAGGTTGCCAGAGATTAGACGACAAATAGTGATGTTGTTCGCAGACCTATAATATTGTTAACTCATGTCAAGCTTATGCAACATAAAATATCGATCTAGAAAACATGTCAGAAGTGATGCCCTGCAAGGCTGAAAAATGTCTATGACCCCACATTTCAAATTGCTCTAAGGGTGTGTTTGGCAAATAGAAACTTTTGGAAAAGTAACAGACATGGCTTCTTTTGGTTTCCAGAAAGTAGAGAGTGGAAGTGTCAAATAGAAAACCATACTAAATGAGTGTTGTAGAAGTCGGACCATTTCATATCATATGGATGGGAAGATTTCTGCAAATTCACCATACCGTGACTTGCAATCAACATTCTCATGCCAGCTAACAGATTTTTAGAGTAACTAGGTAGCAGTTTACCACAGAAGGATATCTCAGACAAAGACACTGACAGATTCTCTAAGTGTCTGTAATCATATTTTTAAGCATATGTATATGAAATAATGTAACACAATAGGTTTGATTGTATTTATTTGTGTTATCAGGAACTTATGATTCACAATCCAGATCAAACAGGGAAGATAGGACACTGGTTGGCAATCTAATCAGATCTTAGAATTCGTTTAGTCAATTTTCTGATCCTCAACCTTATCCAATCAAGTTGTTACAACAAAATGGGTGGCCATGTGATCCGAATTATTAAAATTAAGGTTTAAGATTTCTGTAATCCGAAGAATTCGGAGTATTGAGTGTTTCGTGGAAGAACAAGAAATTTGGCAATCGTGACGGAGATCAATACACAATAGTTTCATCAAGTTCGAAACTACCAGTTCTTCTCCCTAGAGTTAGAGAGAGAAGAAGCAACAAACCCAATGAAAGGGAACAAAAGTATCAAATTCATAATTGATTAAAAAAGGAGACTTGGGTTGTGTTTGGTTTGTGAGAAAGAGGAAAAGGAAAAGAAATTTTTTTGCCAGTTAGGTTGACAAGGAAAAAAATGAAAAGTTAGCGAGAAGATAGGAGGTTTAGGAGAGGCGATTAGGAGAGAGAGAGAGAGAGAGGCGTGGAGGAGGGTGTGTGTGTGGTAGTGGTGGTGGGGTGCGTGTGTTTTCTTTTGGGGTGGGGGGGGAGGGGAGGTGGGGGATGAGAGGGAAATAGAATCACACTTATTTAGGAGGCACCACCATTTTTACTTGGGGGCAGCCCAAAAGAGTTTGGAAATATTACAAGTTTGCTATAGGATTTTTTTACTTGGGGGCAGCCCAAGCTTTGGTATAAAAGCCAACTTTTCTTTTCTTTTCCTCTCTCCTTCCTCTACACTTTTCTTCTCTCCCTCAACTCTTTTTTTTTCTTCCTCTCCATTTTAGGTTAGAACAAAACCTAGCCAAAAATTTTCCCAAACCTAAATTTTGGAAAGATTGTTGTTGTGACAGCAAGTTTGGAAGAGAGAGGTTGTTAGAAGGTTGTAAACATTTGGTAGTAGACTTCGCATTTTCCTAGTTATCAAACAATATGACATTTGGACCGAATGACCAGCAACCAGACAGTTTCGAGAGAAAAAAAAAAGTAGAGAACAAGAAAGAAAAAATAAGAAGGGAAATCACTTTGGACACGAGCATGGATTGCTTTAGTAGATAGATCTTCAATGTAATAGTTCCACTGAAAGACTATTTTGCTGCTGCTGTTTCACTCTTGACATCTCCATTCTTCTCCGCTTCAGCACCCAGGACTGCCAGGGATCTGGCAGTCCTACACTTAAGTAGGACTGCCAGGACCCTGACAGTCCTAATTGAAACTTGCTGTGACAGTAAGTTTCATTTAGGACTGCCAGGGTCCTGGCAGTCCTACTTAAGTGTAGGACTGTCATGTCCCTGGCAGTCCTACTTAAGGGTTCTGGGATGGTGAGATTTGAGCAGCAAGAACAATTCCTGTCCTCTGGCATCTTGAGAATGGTTGAAGTCTATGCTATTTTTACTTCATCTAGCTTTGTTGAAGCATTCGAACAGTAGGAGCAAATTTTGTTTGTCCTGGGCGTTCTTAGAAGTATTCCTGAGAAGTAACTCCCTTGCCATTTTATTTTAATTCACCTAGCTCCTTTTCATTGTTCCACAAGTGGTTACATTATAAAACTCATATATGCTCTACTACTTTCAACTAGAAGCTTGAGCTCCCCATGAAATCTGAAGTCGGGTTAATAAGATACATTAGGACTGTCAGGCCTGTGGCAGTCCTATTGTAAAGTAGGACTGCCACAGTCCCTGCAGTCCTCTTGTGACTACTGTACTCAAACCCGACTGTATCAGTCGAACGGCCAAAACGAGATGCTCGTTTGTCGTCTTCTAGGGTTAGGGCTTCAAGAAAAAATATGAGTTTGTCGTGTTCGAAAATTCCTTCCATGAACCCTAAAGAGATTCTAAACCTAATTTATCAAAACTATTTGGAGAATTAAAATTATTCTAGGATTTTGAATAGAATGTAGAAAATTCTTGAAGAAATTAGGGAAGAACGTTCCTAGATTTCGGTTGCTTCGACTTGCGTGTCATCTCTTCGAATCTAGGAATATTGTTGAAGAAATCTTGGTGGAGGAATTGGGAGTGGAGTGGTGGAGGAGAAGAAAGTAGGGTTTTGGGAGGGAGAGGGAGAATTCTCTTTTTTTTCTTTTGGTGGAGAGAGTGTAGAATGGGTTATGGGAAGGAATGAAGGGTTTGGGGGGTTGGGTTGCCCCCTAGCAAAATATGGATGCCCCCTAGCAAAATCTCCACCTTCTTGGGCTGCCCCCAAGTAAGGGTTGCCCCTAGCAAAAATGGTGGTGCCCTTAGAAAAAAAGTCTCTCTTTTATAAACATAGCAAATTAGTAACCTCATACTTGACTAGGATTAAGAACAAACTAATTTTATCCCCTTTAAAAGAACATGCTATTCTTAACTTACATATTTAGATACACACTTTCAAGATAACCTCCTAGTCTTGCAAGGAGTCTAAATAACTTGGGAATCATAACTTATTCAAGTACATAAAAATAGAAAGTTAATTCCAACGGACCCAAGGGAACAAAACTTTTTCAAGTACTTATTCAACTCATATCAAACCCGGTCAAGCCTGATCAACTCTCTTAAACCTGGTCAATCTGGTCAAAAGGATCCTCCAGGATCAATACTCCAAGGGAACAAAACTCCATTGAGTTCATAGCTTTTCCATTGAGCTCATAGCTTTTTGTTGGAAAAGACGTCTATCCAACCAACTTTTTTGACATCCTTTGGTACACAAATGAATTCGACTCCATAAACCAGTCCATCATGTAGACTTCAAGGTGCAACTTGGCCGGGCGGCATAGTCCCCGGCTTGAGCCCGGCCCGGTCAAAACCGGTCTGGGCCGGCCCGAGCCCGGTCAACGACCCGGACCGGCCCGACCCACGAACCAGCGGGTCCGAGCTGGGTTGCGCCCCTGGACCTGCAAAGCACGGTTTGACCGTGGGTCTGGGCCGGTCAAACCCGCAGAACCCGGCCGGGCTGGCCCGGTCCAAGCCCTGTCGGTTCGACCGGTTTTTTATTTTTATTTTTATTTTGTTTTGACCGTTGGAGGCCAAAAAGACCCTTTTACCCCCATTTTACTTGCTGTTTTTAAACCGTTTGAAGGGTATTCTGGTCATTTTTTCTGAAAATGACCAAAAATTTCCTTATAACAATTCTTTTTTGGGAGTAAAATAGGTCATTTTGCACCCAAAAAAATCTATAAATAGACCAAAATCCATAAAAATTATACATAACCATTTCTTTCCTCTTACAAAATATTCAAGCTAAGCAATTCTCTGAAGATTGAACAATAAGTTTCTGGACTTTGAAGTGCAACTTCCTGGAGGCCAAAGTGCAGTGTTCTTGAGGTTTCAAATTCTGCGAAAATTCTTGGAGTTGAATATCTCTTCCCTGAAGTTGACGGACGAAAAGAACACTTGAAGGAGGAGCTGAGCAATAGAGACGGACGAAGGACGATGGATGACGGACGACAACAAAATACTTGTACATTTTTTACAATTCATTTAGAAATAAAATATCAATTTATAACTTTTACATTTTATTACAAATTTAATGGAAGAAAATACTTGTACTGTTGTTCATTAAATTATCTTGACATAGAATAAAAAATGTACTTTCTAATTTTTTATGTAAAAAATACTTGTAATGTTGTACACTTTCTAAATTTTTACTTTCTAATTTGTTAACTTTTATTTTCTCAAAAAAATTTTAGTTAATGTTATAGCATATTTAAATTTTAATGGAAAAAAATTTGTTAACAAATTGTTCACTTTAGTTACGATTTTTTTTTTTTAGTTTTTTCCAAAAGAACGGACTGGCCCGGTCCAATACTGAACCGGCCCGGCCCAGGCCCGCTTCAGCCCGGCCCATCCAAAACCAGGCCATGGGTTCGGGCTGAGTGGCTTTTATTTCTCCTGGCCGGCCCGGCCCGGTCAAAACCGGTCAACACTGGGTCCGGGCCGGCCCAGCCCGGCCTAGGTAACACCTTGATGTAGACTCCATGATGAAGACTACTCCGAAGGAAGTCCCTTCTTCAGCTTCTCTAAATCTGGCTCAAACTCATCATCCTTCTCGTACAACGAGATGTACCCAATATGCATCTAACACCTTATCGTTGAATGTCACCAACAAGTTGTGCATTCATATCGACAGTCTAGAGAGTAGTATATCAGCCACTTATTAGTCGTCCCCTGTGTTGCATAAATTCGGACATGGGGTACAGATGCGGACACAATACGGATAGGATAAAGACATTTTCAAATAGATACAAAGGTTACCTATGTTACAGGAATACAGGCACGGACATGGGTACAGACACGATAGGGATATCAATACCATTTTGTCGTCTATGCAACATAGGTCACCCCCTTCTTTTAAATGAGAATTAGCCTATATTGTTGAAGAAACGACATCCGCTTCAAATGCCTAACTTAATGGAAAAACTCTCCCTCATTGGCATCTTTTAATTCCCCACTAACAATGAACTCCAAGTCAAATGAACTTTGAGGCAAGTACCCATGGCAGGTCTTGAACGTCATCTTCCAAGTGCCATCCTCTTGCACTTGAACCTAGATCCAACTTAAGTTTCAGTTTTGGTGAAATACATAATCAACTGCAGCTGGTCCGACAACCCTCAATCCGTCGGTAGAGGGTAAAAGTTCTTCACCATAATCTTGCTTGGTGTCCAACAATTGATGCATATGCTTCATCTTTCATCCTTCGGCAAGAGGATAACTAGAGAACCACAAGGAGGTGTACTCGGTCGAACAATGACCTTTCGGCGGTAGTCAGTCATTGCACTTCTCCATCAAAGCTATTCTCTCTGAACAATGTCCTCTATGTGCCATCAAACTGTGAGTCTTCGGAACCTCATTCTCCTTAGCCCTTACCATTCAACAACCTCTAGCATCTACAAGACACTTGGTCTAATATATCACATTGAATACAACAACCTCTAGTGTCTACAAGACACTTGGTCTAATATATCAACTTCAATAGATTTGCCTTATGAAAACTCTTCCATCCTTGACCCAACACTTCTTCTCTTTCAGGTATATCACAGAATCTTGTATTCGTAGATATGATCCCCCATTACTAGGAGACATCAAGAGGTACAACCTTGAAAGTCACCCCGGTAACATAATCTCAGCAAGAGCACATCAAAATGCACACTAGTGCAGCCTCCATCCCCGGTTTTGTAGCCAAGCCCTCGGAAATCAAATTCTTTTGGCTCCCTCATGCGTCAATAATCCCCGCACTAAACTTTGCTTCACCTGCAACTTGTACTCAGCTTCACATCACGAGGTCCTTTGGTTTCAAGATGCCATCAAGGAAATTTTAGGTTCGACGGCTACGCTAAAGACCCTCCAGCTTCACCTTCTGAACAGTAATAGGACCTCCTTCTTGGGGTCAACCTTTATATTCTTCCTTCGCTCCAGGTGTAAGACCAGAAAAGTTTATCATGACCATGACCCCAATCTTTGTGACTTCAAACTTCTTGCCTCCTACCTTGTGCTTAGGATTCTTGGACGATTCCTTCGCATTCTCTTTCTTCTTCATGGTTGGTTTCGACCGCGAAGGCCTTCTTGCTTGCATCTCCAATGTCCGTGAATAATGCCAACTCCTTCCAAATTGACTCATGAAGTCCCTAGTATACTTCCTCAGCATCAGTATGTCTTCAATGAAGATACCCAATAGCATGAGTGGCTTGTGGAACTCAATTGTGTACTCCTACCTATACTACCCCCCGTACTTCTGTCATGGATAACATCCTTTCAACCATCTCTTCTCAGCGTAGCCGAATAGATAAAAAGACGATTCCAACAAGGAGAAGGTCATTCAGACTGTTCGGAAGGTGAACTTGGAGGAACTCCAAGAACCGAACACAAAGATTGCATTGATGGTGTCTTCCAAATCAAGGGACCATAACTAACTATAAGTGCAGCTATTATACACGAGCACAGCTATAAGTATTGACAGTGACAAATTTGGTTGTGGTATGAATTTGAAATGTAATTAGAAATTAATTTCACGTGAAAAAAGAAACATCTCATAATACGTGTTTCATTTAAACATCTGAACCAGACAGGGACCTTACCAACAGTATGTCAATTTGCTACTTACCACAAATCTTTCCAAGACAGGCACAAGGTTTTGCAAGTTGTGATTTGGGAGGCATCTGGCTATGGCTTCACGCACCTTGGCACTGTACGAAACAAGTAACAAATGATAGACAAGATTATAAAGGAAGAAAGAAAATGAAATTGAAAGGCAACACAAACCTCTCAGTTGACAGAAATGCAAGCAGTAGAGCAGCATAAGCCTCAATGATCATCATTTCAGCCTCTCGCTCTCCTTGCATTAAAGAAGATTCATCGTCCTGCTAAAACATTTCCACAAGTCAGATACCACTGATGATTAAAGAGGGAAAAAACAAGGTAACATCAATAAAGTAGTGACCGCTATGCAACTCACATTGAAACAATAAAAATAATCTGTAAACACAAATCTTCTTGAGCTACTGGGGTGCTACCTTTACATTTATACCTACCAAATGTCATCTAGATGTCTTTATGGCACCTAATAAGCTACTGAATATCCTATCCTATCCTGATGTGTCGTATTACTACGTATATTACTTTCTCAGCAACATATAAAAGAATCATGAAAAACAACAATGACTTGGTCAAAACAAGAAAAATTCTACCATCTTCCACTTTCATCAATCTTTGTCAGAAGTATTCAAGGAATTGATCCCTTGTTGCATCAGCCTATGTCTAGGTGCTCACAGGCATGGTCAAGTTGGAGATGGACGCTGGTAACTTGTCTGGGCTTCAACTTGATCGTATGACCAATGTGGTAATCCTACCTACTAACCTGTGCTCTAGGTTACCTGGAAGTCCCTTATCACAGTGAGAGCATGGTACATACATGAATATGTTGCAATGGTCTTTAGCTATCAAGCTAACAAATATAACTAGTCAAATTAATCACAGTGAGAGCATGGTACATACATGAATATGTTGCAATGGTCTTTAGCTATCAAGCTAACAAATATAACTAGTCAAATTAATGAAAAGTCTCATATATATATATATATTTTTTTTTTGGAATAAGGGTGAATTTATTCCTCGCATATAGCGGAAAAGGTATTAAAGTACAACATCACAACTCTCCATGCCCCAAATACTAATATTATGGGGCCATTACAGATACATCGAATTCTATATTATGTAGAATTCCAATACGAGGGGTAGTCAAGCCCTCAAAGATACGTCTCATATATATATATATATATATATATATATATATATATATATATATATATATATATATATGTTTTTTTATGTTTTTTTTTTCCTCATATATATACTTACACATTGTAAAAGCCTTTGCTCTCCTGCAGCCTCCCCAGCTCCTTGATTTGCTAAAAAAATGGAGCATAATAATGGAATAACATCCCTTTTGTTCTTGCCGCATTCAGAACTTCCTGGTCGTTCCACAAAAACTCGAGCTGAAGCAAGGCGCAACCTGCAGTAGAACTTCTATTTGAGTTATGCACTGATAACATACTAACTTCTTGCACAACTGGTTCAACGAATCATTAGTTAAGCAGAAAATTACTACTTAAAACTGTGAGGATCTAGCAACTGCCTCACTCCTAAACTTAGAAAATTAAATAGAAAAGATAACAGCATAGATCAATCGGCAATATAAATAATGACAATCCAAGATAGACAAGGAAGCCTAAAGAAGGTTAATGCCAAACTGGCAAAGTTAAGAGCCAATCAGCTTGGTGACGGATGTATCACCGATCTAGGATCAAACTTTAGAAGACTTTGGGGAGAACACTGGTAAGTTATTCAACTAAATAAGCATAAAAAAAATCAAACTCAAGATCTTGTTGTGCTATTAAAATTGGAAAAAAGAAACAAGGCTGCAAAATATTGGGACTTTCATGATATCAAGAATGACTTGAGGGATAAGCATAGCAACAACAAAAACCATCATTTGAAGATATAAAATAGGAAATGAGAAACAGGTATCAAGTAGTAGAAGTTAATTGTTGAAGTCCGTGCCACCACACCATAACTCTAGAGTTATGTGAGGGTTGAGAGTTGTATACTTATATCATTCTAACACACCCCAGCAGGTCAAAAGTCCAATTTGGGGCTGAGCTGGATTCACGCATAAGTATTTGAGTTTTTATAAAATCTGCTTCAAGTGAGTGCCAGAGGAGATTCGAACCTGGGTTGTTCTGATACCATGTTAAAGCCCGTATCGCTGCACCATAACTTAAAAAGTTGTAGCAAGTGTTGAGGGTTATACATTTATATTATTCTAACATAAACAAAATTCCCTAGGGACAAGAATAGGATAGCTATACCTCCCATTTCTAACTGCACATTGTACCAAAAGAAATTTTTATCTGATAACTAAGGTGCAATTAATAACACAGAAGCTGAAACTTCGTAGACCACAAATTGTAGTGGTTAAACAAGTAAGAAAATATGCAAAATTGTGATCCTAGAAAAATCCAAAACTAATAGAATTTCTAGTGTTAATGAAGAGAAGCTTGTTTTCATATATAGTGAATTACAATCCAAGTCGTTTAAGCAAAGAAAAATAGAAGTTAAGACCATGATCTTAACATAATGCTGAAGCAGCTTCCGGTACAAAACATCAAGACAATTTGGAAGTTTCTATGGATTTGTAATTATAACTTATTAAGTGAGCATCATCATCATCCAAGCATTTTCCCATTATAATGGGGGCCAACAGAAAGCTCCATACAAGATAGTGACAAAGTTATGACCGGTTGTCAACCTGACATCAACTCTCTATGATGGTGCCAAAGTCATATACAAGGTACATGAGGCCATGTCATAAAACCTAGGTGGTCAGTTAGCAGGTAGGTCACCTACCTTTTGGATTATAGTTTAAGCTCCCAGAACCAAGGGGCACCCTCCAAGTCCCCTAGACTGTAAAGAGTCTAGACGAAGAGGTAGATGATACAATTTTCTACAGGGAATTGCATTCATCTCTATGCACACTCTGCCAAAGAGTAAAGGCATGACAATCCCAAATCATAACTTATTTAAGTGTTATAGGTAATATGATTCAGAAAGATTCTAAAACTAAAATAAAAAGCAATGAAATTACCTGTTTCCACTATCCTTCTCCACAAGGTTCACGAGCAAGCCCAAAATTGCCACTAGAAAATCCAATCCATGGTCACTTAGATGTTTGTCGTTCAGTTGACCACTCGTACTTTGGCTGGAAGATGGTATATCCTCCTTTAATTGGCTATGCTTAGGTGAGCACAAGTCAAATGATGGGAAGTGGCTAATGATCAAGGTAGCCATAGTGTCTAGTCCGCCACAAGCAGCAATCTGCTGACATCCTTCTGGGTTGTCATTTGTTAAATTCATAAGGACCTGCAAAGAGTAAAGAGTGAACAATCTACAAACAAAGAATAAAGGGGAAGACGGTGGTGAGATATCTGCATCATAGGACAGTTGGATGTTATATATCATTATATCAAATATGTCATTCACTACCAGGGAACCCGCTTTAAGCATTATCTTGAAATTCAGTATTAAGAACTCCTTTTCTATGTTGTTAGTATCTTCCGATACACAGAACGTATCATAAGATACGATATACAACCGTTTCATTACGTATAGGTTGATCCAATACGATACATATAGGCTAAAAGGTAGAATCATTTTTTTTAATTTAGTCATGGAATGTATACTTAAGAATCTGGATTCTGGACTATTAAGACGAAGCTTTAATATGAGAATAGTGTATAATCCCAGTTGTGCCAGACATTTCCTGTAACTTCCTAGTATTGTACAAATCATGTATCAGCTCCACAGCAGTATCTGTATATGAGCATATTAACTGCTACAAGGCTAACGTGATTCACTATTACCAATCCTTATCATCTTAGCTCTTCTTGCAGACTCTTTCTTTGTCTAGAAATTTTCAGGTTTGCTAAGAGATCACATGGGCTTAAACTGCACGGCAAGGAAAAGGTAAGTCTCACTGGGCTTCGAGATTTTCTGCCAAGGCCATCTCTTTCTTAAAGCCAGCTTGACCAAAAAGTTTCTATAACCCGTTGAGTATTGACATCAGATTAGAAGCCAAAAACTCAACCAATTCTCCAGTGGAAGTGTCATGCTCTACAGGCAATCCCATTGCAATAGGAACGGGATTGACGTCACAAACTGCCAAAAAAACTTGGTCAATACTCTTCTGGAACTTTTATGTTGAGTGATGCTTCATAGGCACCCCCAATCTCATGGGTAAAGGCAAGGAGCTGATGCCGAGCTTGTCGATGATGGTAATAATGATGATAACAACAATGATAGAAAAATTAGAAGAAAAAATATGAAGTAGAATTACCTTGACCGAAGTGAGAAGGCAGTCCTCCATAAGATTGGTAGTTTCTTCAACTATTGAAGGAAAATTTGTTTCTAGTGTTTGACTATCACCATTAGTTGATTGACTTGATGATGGATCCTTGGCTAAGTTAATGGTCCCGTCGGCATGTCCCTTGTTGGTTACCTCGCTTTGAAGCTTCTGAGATGTCTCTTTATTCCTTGCCACCTTATCCCACTTTGAGGGTTTTAACTCATCTTCATCGAATGCAAACGGATCAAAGCTGTCTTTTATAGATCCACGATTAACATCTTGAGACATATGTGGTTTTTTAAATGGTCTATGAGGCTTTGATTTTGAACCAGTAGCCTTAGATGGTCCATGAAAATTTGAATCTTGATCACTAGCTCTTATGGATATCCATCTATGTGAACCTTTACCAAAATTACCAGAATTCACCTTTAATCCATTTGCATTAATGTTCACTTTTAAACTATTTGGATTTATGTTCAACTTTAAACCATTAGTGTTAAGGTAACTCCCTCCATTTGAACCACTTAATGCCTCATCAATAAATTCAAAAGCATGAGAATCAGCTTTCTCCTTTGAAGAATAAACATCAACAGTCATTTCTGAACCAGACACAGATAGTTCTGAAGAAGAATCAGCCAGCTTTTGATCTCTATGAGATGCTTTACTCCTCTTCACATGAGAGTCATCAATGCCATAACGTATAACATCCTCAGCAGTCAAGATACGACCTTGGTCATCTACAAAAAGAAAGAAAGAAAAAAGAATAGAATTAGACTGAACATAAATAAAAGTACAAACTTGCTAATTAGATAGTAATCCGATGCCCATGATTCCTAGAAGAAGACATACAAAAACAGCAATGCCATTACTCATATGACAATATCTAGCAACACATCCTGCTAATGGAGTAATGATGCTTCCAAATATAACCATAACAATAGTTAAAACAAAACATCTCTAGCTGACCAAGGGAAGTTTTTTTTTCTCCCTAATGCAAGCTTTAACTATTGACAATATCCCAGCAGCATGAGAAAATCAATACTAATCTGCGCATGTACAAGCCTTAACTATTGCAAATGGAAATAGTTGCAACTATAACGTCATATGGCACTGCAAAATCAAGTATCTTATTTCCCTCCTCATTTCTACTTCCATATCATTAATCTCCAAGCATGTTATCATATCATTGTTCTCCGTTTCAACGTGAGCATTAAGTCTCCTCCAATATACAACTTTTCTCCTCGAGGTACTCCGTGAAATCAAACTATCCCTCTGTTCCACAATTCCGTTTTAGCATTTTCATGTAACCCTACTTGGGGTGCATATGAACTAATAACACAATAACATCCTCCCCTAATACTAACTTGACTAATATTATCCAATCTCCTATTCTTTTTACATCTAAAACTCTATATGTTAATCATTTGTCCGCAATAAATAAAATTGGTATAGAATATTAGATGTTTGGATCAGGCCATGCATTTATTACCCTTTTATGAAAAAAGAAAAAGAAAACTATATCAACTAATACAACATGACGCCCACAATCACTTTATAAGATACTAAAGTACCTCTAGTAGTCTCGTTCTTCTGAGATTGAGAAGCATGATTGTGTGTATAGACACTCTCAGCGGAACAAGTTGAATTCCCCTTATTGGCAATGCTGGCAGGAGCCTGAAGAAGGGAAAGGCCTAGCAATGAATAACACAGAAGTCATCAGCAATATGAATATAGAAGACATGGCCGCTTGGCTATTACTTTCATAGAAACAAATTGACACCAAACTGAAGTAGATTCAGTAACTACTTCTGTGCAGCGACCTGATAAAAATTTGATGCAACTGATAACGATCCCAACGAAAGACGGGCACAACCCTTCAGCATTTAGTTTACCTCTCATATTAAGTAAGTGGTCCTGCAAAACCCAATAGTAGAAGGTTATGTCGCTGCAAATAGGAGGTTTCCACTGCACAAGCTAAAAAAGCGAAACTAACGGATGAGATCAACCTGGTTATCTTTACTTAAAAATGTTGCATTCTCCATGATTTTCAAACATTTTAGGAGAAGCACCACACTTTCCATGGATTTTCCATCTTTTAACTCTGGAACTAAAGGTGTTTGGTGTTTTGACCATCTCTGCAATAGAGCATGTATTAGTACAATCATAACTGATAACATGATCAGCCAAATTTCTGTTAGTACTTTTTGTAACTCAATGTGTAGCTATTGGAATATACATTTAAGTGTACTACCATGCTCCATTTGATTAAAATGACGATAACTATCAATGCAGTGACATTTGCTGAGACTGATCATAAATTATTACCCTGAAAAGTTAATACATGTCACAAAGAAAGCTAAGAGCAACTTCTTTCATTTTGCTTTCATCTGTTGAAGACGGACTTCACAACGACGATGACGACAAGAACATTAAGTTCCCATTTATGTCATGATATATAAAAGAACCAAAACTTATGTAGTCATGCTGATCCAATAATTTATAGAGCATTAGTTTACAGAATTAAAGATACAATGGATGGTCATTTCTTTGATATATATTAAAGAAAGTTTTCATAAGATTCCATACAAAAGAAGTCCAAGCTCCAAACTTGTCAATGCAACTAGGCTGCTCGAGCTATGCAGTGCACTCAGGCTAACCACATTTGCAGTCTAGCCAACATCGGATAGTGCAGCTGAGGTATTGTGTTGTGGCTTTTTCTATGCTACCTAGCTTTTTCATGTGGCTAGGCCTTTTCTGCTATTTTCAACCGAATCTAGGCAAAAGCAGATAGAATCGTGAACCTGCAACGTGAACCCAAACCTAGTTTCCACTTTCCAGAACTTTTTATTATATGAGAAATTTTGAGTTTTCCCGCACTTGTTTTACCATAATTCAAGGTACACCCCACTGAATTATCATAATACATGAAACCCCCCACTTTTAGCGAAAACCGTCAATCACTAACAGTCAACTCCTTTGACCCCCTATTTAAGTGGGGTGTACCTTGATTATGGTAAAATAAGTGGAGTGCAACTCAAAATTTCTCTTTATGTTTATGTACGTCAAAAGAGTTGACTGTTAGTCGTTGACGATTTCCGTTAAAAGTGGAGGGTTTCATGCATTACGATAATTCGCTGGGGTGCATCTTGAATTATGGTAAAATAAGTGGGGGACAACTCAAAATTTCTCTTATTATATCTAAAAACTTCATTTGTAGCTCCATTTCCCAGGGTGTATCAGGCTGGACTATATGGCAAAGTACACGTCTCTACATCTCTTGAAAGATAAGAGCCAATATGTTGATGTAGTACATAAAAGAATAGTCAATTTTGTATCAGGCTACAATTCTTATGATCCAAAAATTTGAATCATGGGAAGAAGAAGAATGGAGAGGCCCTCTACCACCCAACCGGCCTTCATATTTTTATGTGAGAATCCTCCATAGCTACCTTCGCTAGAAAATTGGTGCCTTTGCAGACTTTTGACGTCAGGTTGACAGGTCGGCATAAACTTTGTCAATCGGTTGACAGACGGCCATATAAACTTCTCAAGCTCTTCTATGGAGCTTTCTTCCTATGCGGTAGCCCCAATATGATAGAGAAGGCTTGGATGATAATCATCATCCACCCTTCTTCCATCAGAATGGGGTCAGTTCTAGAGCATAAAAAAGCTTCATACAAGATTTGACAAAATTTTATGACCAGATGTCAACCTAACGTCAACCCTCTATGTTGGTGCCAGATTCCTAGCCAAGATAGGTACGAGCATGAGAGGGCTATGTCATAAAACCTAGGTGGCAAGTTGCCATAAAATCTAGGTGGCAAAGTTGGCAGGTAGGTAGATCTACCTTTGGGATTGAAGTTTAAGTTCATGCAACCAAGGAGCACCCTCCAAGTTCTCCTAGACTATAAAAATTCTAGACAAAGAGGTAACATGATAAAGTTTGCTATATAAAATTGCATTCATATTTATGACACATTACGCCAAAGAGTAAAGGAATGACAATCCGAAAAGGCTTGGATGATAATGATGATGATAAATGATAGGTAGATGTAACACTAGTAAAAGGGTAGTTACCGGGACTAATGATTTTGGTGGGCTAAGCAGCTAGTAGATATTATTTTATTAGGTTGGATATCTTCAGAGAGCAATAAAGAGAAAAAGGCTGCATCGATAGTGGATACTCCTTTCTCTTCTTTCTGAATTTGTCTCTTCTTTCTGAATTTGTGTATTCTATTATTATATCTGGACTGGAATTTGGATCCGAATCCTAAGGTACAGATCAAGTTGGAAGTGGACAAGACAATGATCTAGATCGGATTATGCGGGACAATGATCCCTCTAAAGCTTATGCTTCCTATTAACAGAACAGAAAAAGTGAACAAAATACTTCTTGTTAACAGACTAGTTTATATGGAAGCGGATAGGTATAAGCAGCTGAAACAGTTTTGATGGAAGAAAGACTGGTCTATTTCTTCTGAGCCCTTCTATCTTTCAAATTTTTATGAGTGTTTTCAAATTTATCCATCTCCTTTATTTCTATCTTACTCGTACCAGCTGCAATGTCTAAATCTAGTGCTAAAGAAGTGTTACAGAAAGATATGGTTTTTGTTAGCATTAAAGAGGACGTGGCCCTTAACAGAGCCGAATGGAAGAAGAGGATTCAAACAGCCGACCGCAAAAATTTGGGATAAAGGCTTTGTTGTTGTTGTAGGAGATACCTAAAATCTTAGACAAAAATTTAGTCTCGGTCATTAGAAAGATGAGAATATATTCAGTATACACCAGTTTCGATTAAACAAAATAGTCAGTCGTGTAAGACAATAAATTTAATTGCGGACCTTCGGCACTAAGTCCATGAAGAAATTCTCTAATGATTATTGTGTTGTTATATATATTTAATGAAATGCCAATAATATTGAAGATGTGCCAAGAGGCTTCACTCGGATTACATGGAAACATTCAAGGATCAATGCTATAGTTTCTGATATAATAATCATGTTCTAAAATAAAGTTTTCTAAAGACACAGGTTCAACTTGCTATAGAATTAATATACACATGAACGTAGAAAAATAATTCCAATTATCACGTCAGTTTTGTTCAATATAGTAGATTTTGTAAAGCGCTAGGGCAATTCTTCTATGACAACATTTCTAAAATCAAATGCAGAACCTACATTACTGAATTACTTTCACAAGCTAATACTACTTGCTCAATGTTATATCTTTAGCCGTATAGTATTAATTACATGACAATTCGGCTGACCTCCATAGTGGAATGGCAACTGACTATAACATCAAAGGTAGCATCAAGTCCTCCAAGCTCTCGTAATCTCTCTTTGAAATTTCCACCCACCTTTCTCACTGTTTCGCATGTGTCTGAAACAGAACCCGAAATAAGAATGTAGGAAAAATAAATATTCTGAATTGCTGACTAAGATTACTTTGTCTGAAAATATGGTTTAACAAATTATCATCAACAATAGAATGAAAGTAGTGGTTCTCAAGAATCTCAACTAGCATGAACGAGCCAAAACACAGTTTCCGACACATAAATTTGTGGTTGTAGTGTCTAAGGCCTGGTTTGGGATTGTTGCTGCATTTCAAAAAGCAGGAGCTTTTGGAAGCATCCACAAGCTGCCTCAAAATTCAACTAGCTTTTCAAAAGTTTAATATGTTGTTACCAAACAGCTTTTGGGAGTAGTTTTGCCAAAAATAAGCAGAAGCAGCCATGATAAGCAATCGCAAACCCAGCCTAAATGTAAGTAAGCAAAAAGTCAGCATATCACGATATAAAACAAGATAAGAGTGTATTCATCTAGTTTCTTACTAGGAGATACGTAGAAGGGTGTCCAGCTAAATGCCTCATTGAGGAACTCTATCAGGTTATAATCATTAAGATCAATGAAAGGGAAGGTAAAACAGTGAGAATACAGACATTTTCTTTTGATGTAAGAACAACAAAAATCCTCCATTTGTACAGACAAGCTTCCAGTATCACACTCTTTAGCTATCTTGATAACTTAAGAATGCGTACCTTCAAAAGAGACGGTAGATAAGCATGCTTTCTCCATAGTAAGTAAAGATATCCATTTTGTGCTCAGCTCTGGCCTCCCAACTCCATCCTCATCCTGACTGCACGATTTTATCTCTTTACAATCTAAGAGAATTTCCTGTACTTTTGAAATGATTTTTCTAGAGCTAGAATCCATTCCTTTGTTTGTAGCACTCACTAATTGAGGCTTAAGTATCCCTAGAAGCTTAGAGCCAATGGCTGGTGCCTTGTCCTCGACAGTATCATCCATCTTTGGATCCAATAACTTAATAAGAAATTGGATACAAGGTGGTGAATCTAGCAAATGATCATCTTGAACCTGAAAAATAAAACAGCATAAAAGGATAACTACTTATCGAATAAGTAATCAGAAGGATAAAGATTAGATGGAGGGAAGTGAATGAAGAGGACACTAAATAATCCACACATGATATAGTGATTCGTAACTCGTAATCAATCTACCTACAGTAAATCACCAAAAAGCATGCATCATGCTTCATCTAAGATTTTCTGTTGAGTGTGATAAAGCACAAAGAAAACAGTAATCACCACAACATACAAATCACTATCTGCACATCCAAACAAGAAGCTTAGGAAGCTTCAAAAAAGAACTGAAGGTTTTGGATCTAATGGTACAATAGTAGATCACAATAATCTAAGAAATTGTGAATCATGTTTAAGCTAACTTTGTTGGGATTTTTATACCAAGGTAAAATGAAAAATCTATAAGCTTAATCCAAATTTAATGAAAATAAATGTTAACGCTATTTATAACAATGCAAAGATTAAATATAGGATCTTAATTTAAATCTATACATTATGGCACAGAATAATGGAGAAAAAATGGTTAGAAGTTAATGAGACATTTTGAATGTACAAGCGATAGTATTACCACAGAAGACATGCTCTCTCAATTAACTATCAGAGAGAAAATGGCCTTCAGCAGCACAACATGGTAGAAAAGTATTAATGCAGCCCCAAAGATACTGGACTGATTCGTTGTTGTTATTGTTGCTATTGTTGTTGGGTTATTGTTGCTGCTGCTGGTCATCAAAGAATTCGTTCTCGGTTACTTTACAAGGTGCCTCAGGTATTAGCATGGAACGGAAAGCCCATTAGATACTGTTACCTATATGGAGTTCTGTGCATCAAATCTCCAACTAAACATTAGCTAGACAAGAAAATGCAGTCTTTTGAATCAGTATCTAATAAGGAAAGTATTCACAAGCATATGCAATGTCTTCATGCACTGTTGCACATCAATGAATTTGTCTCTCTTGGTCCTTTAGTCGGCATTGTTGAGTTCAGTATCAGTTATGCAGCTTTTTCTTTTAGGGCTCGAAGTAATTGGATATCTTAAGCAGCATTTATAATTATTGGTTCCGTTACTAAGTAGTAGTCTATTTTAGCTTCTTAATTATCTTTAGCCTTTATTTCAATTAAGGACTTAACAAAAGATCCAGTAATACTATTACTAAGTGAATAGCTTACATCAAGAGTTAGCAATAAGTCCTTATTTCTCTTCACTGGTTATAAATGTGCTTACACGGCAGATTCATTCTCAGGTGCCGTGGTGTATGGTCATTGTGGTACATTACATTCTTTTGTACCACGATAAGCATATGAGATAATCATTCACAGCATAATTTTTTTTAATCTACATTGGGTTCTACAAAAAATGGGAAGGAGGAATCACTAAAGGATATTGCAACTAACATGAAACATTGGGAACAGTCTTCACAAGTGTTTTGAACTTGCGCCAGATGATAGTGTTAAAAACTACCAATAATACTGCACTATTACTGTATCAGCTGAAGCAAGTTCAAAACGCTCTATCAACATCTATAAATATCTTACATCCACAAGATATTATTGGCTTAATACTATGATATTATTGGTTAATCTTTTGTAAGATGAAAAGTTCTTATATAACTACCAAAAATAATACATCCTACAAGAAAATCTATAAGATATTTTAGTTTTATGAGATGACGCAAGTTGTTGTATCAGCTGACGCAAGTTCGAAACTAAACATAATTTTCCAATATAATTCTTTTGTTAAAAACTATCATAATATCTTATAGATGTTACCTGTTAGATGTAATATTTTTCCTACCAATATAATTTCTCTATCAAGCATATTTTCCACCATCACAATGAAACCTTGACTCTGCCGCTGCATACAGTATATTTGCAACAGATACCAGTCTACCCAACAAACATTGTGTGGTAATTTTCTATAGAAAGCTACTTACATCACTTGCCAAGACAAAGAAAAGAGCTGCAGCAGCAACAGTGCTAGGAGAATCATCAAAGTTGAGAGCCAAAATGGCATCAATTATCCTCTTCGCCATCCTGAAAGATTTTGAAAGTAATGCATACATGAGAAAATAATCATAACCTTAGTGACCATGCCACCACATAGATTGGGTGAAAAAAAAAGATGCATTATGTCATTGATGCCAGCATGAGAAGACATGATCTATTGACGAACTTGGATGAAAAGTTTTATAACACGTTAGAAATTTAGAATACTTGAGGTTGAAAACATACAAGGCACAGTGTTTTGCGTTTTGCCTCATCTGAGAGTAATTTGGCATGTCTGGGACACCATGGACAACATAGCACCAATTTTGTAGATTTTCAAATAAGTACTACTAGAACACCATATGGTGTGCAAAACACTCGAGCAAAATGTACTAAATGCCACAATATCAAGAGACAAGAAAACATACCCAGCAAGCAAATGAAAATGGTACTTAATCCTAAAGGAAGATAGCATAAGTGGAAAGCAGTAGCAAATTAAAAGTGGACTGAGGCAATTGATCAAGAGTAAACAAAAATTGTGGAAAAAAATTGTTCTCTATTAAAGTCTCTGCTAGTTGCACCAAAACTCTAGAGTTGTGGTGAGAGTGGAGGTACTTGCACCAAAACTCTAGAGTTGTGGTTAGGGTGGAGGGTTATATATTTTAACAAGCCCCCGCAGGTCGAAGGCCCATTTTGGATAGTGAGTTAGATTCATGTAGTGGTATTTTTTTAATCCACTTGAAATTAGTGTGTGACCTCCCTGCTACTTTCAACAAAACTCTAGAGTTGTGGTGAGGGTTGAGGGTCATATATTCATATATTCCATAGTTTGCAGTATCAGACGATCGCTATCCGATACGGTCAATACCAATACACTTTGACATGTCCCGATCCGATACCAACCAATATTCGATACTGACATTCAGGGGGTCTTTTTTCGACCAATTCAGCAAAAAAAATTGAACAAAAAAGACCAATCAACAAGGGTGTAAAAGCATAGTAAGGTTATAAAAGTATCTAAAAGAAATACTTAAAATTGAACAAAACTTATCTATCGCATGTAAATCAATAGACAAGGATGACTACTATTTCATTCAATTTTAAAACTAGTAAGAAACAACACTGAAAATACTTAAAATTATGCCTAAATATTTAAAATATATTTTCTAAAATGTTAATAATTTACTAATAATAAAAAAATTTCCGATACCAAAAATAATCCGATACTCCAATCTGAAACCGTCGATCCCGATACTCATAGGAATGGTTCGATATCGATTTCGATACTGCAAACCTTGATATATTCTAACATGCCCGAAAGGAAATATTTAGGAATGAGTTGCACAAGCACACAAACACCACGGGTGGGTGGGTGGGGGTGAGGGTGGGATTGTAGCAAGGTTGTAAAAGTTGCTATGCTAGTCGGACGGGCGTCAGGCGCCTAACACCTAGCCCGCCTAGACGGGCATCTAGGCGGCCACCTAGTTCTAGGCGATTAAAAAAAAACTAAAACCATGCTAAAAATTGCGGCAATTGTCCACAATACCCAAATATGCATAGTCAGGCATCGGGAGGCACTAGACGGACGCCTAGGTGGGCATCGACAGACATCGGCCGCCTAGCGCCTAGGTGGCCGTCTAGGTCGATTTTTAGAACAATAAATTGTATTTGGGGGAGGGGGGCGATCTTAAGATGGTTATTCAGGCTTACTGCAGTAGCTGATGTCACGCTTATTGCCGCCGCTATGGTAACTGAAAGTCTGATAGGACCCTGTCCAAATGAACATATTTTGTTTCAAGTTTCAAGGGCTAGAGTTTGTAAAGAATGTCTACTTCATGGACCGATGTCTACTTCATAGACCATAAATATGTCATTGTCGGTTTTAGCCAAACTACAAATATTTCAAGGAACAACAAATTTTATAGGATGTTCTAGCTGAGGTAATAAATGCTCGTGTTATCACTTCTGTTGTTTTGGAAGAGAAATATATTTTACTCTCTTAGAAGCATATTCCTGAAGTGACATGAAATCATATGTTTGTTCGTCTATATATTTCCTTAATAGGAATTCAAACTCTCAAAATTGAGCTGACCTGGTCTAAGAAACTAAACTCCAGCAATTTAGTCAAATAAAAGAGGGAAATAAGTTTTCATCTGCTAGAATAATACAAATATATAATCCTTAATCTCACCACAGTTCTAAAGTTGTAGTGCAATAGGAGGAACTTTAACATGGTATCATAGCAACCAAAAATCCAGATCTCCTCTGGTGCGCAATTCAGCATATTTTATTAAAGAACATATTGCTAAATGAATCCAGCTCTCTTGCCCAATTCCAAAGTGGCCTTCAACATGCAGGGGCGTGTTAAAATAATATAAGTATATAATTCTCAATCGTCACAACAATCTAGAGTTTTCATGCAACAGCAGGGACTATAACATCATCAAACTCATAATAGACTCAAGATCTGTTACAAGAAAGTTCAAAGATATAACAGACAAGTTGTAAGGAAAAGGAATCAAAATTATTCTAGAAAGTAATATTGTGCCCCCACCAGAATTTATGGTTATTTTCACTTTATCTGATAAAATAATATATTCAGTCTGGAGCTCCTATGGCTAATGGACAGTAAGCAACAATATAGAATAAATTTCCTCGTGACCCCTTACTAAAGTAAGGATTCTTGTTTTAGCATCACGAAGATAGTAAGGATTCTTGTTTTAGCATCACGAAGATAGTTTAAATCACTTTCAACGTAGATATATTCTTCTATTACTATTGAAGCTTAGCAAACCATGAGTGGTGGGCCTTAGTGCTAACCAAAAAAGTTGACAGGATCAATTTTATGATGGGTTAAGCTTGTCAATTATGACACAAGGACCTTGCCAAACTATGCTGTCAAACCAAGTTACCAAATGTGAATCATTTTAGTTGTACCGTGTATCATACTGTGTTTCATATTATATATGTGCAAATAGGCATTCAGCCACAAATCACATAGAAAGTTAACTATTTAAAGAAAATTCCAATGTGCCATGATAATAATAAGACACAAATAACGGAAGATAAAATTTAAGGTCATCCTAATGCATTAAAACAGAGGCATCACGTGGCGTGACGGTAAGGTTGATGCCTACATCCTGGAGAACCGCATGTTCGAGTCACGAAAACAACATTTCATATTTATGGGAGTAAGGATGTGTACATCTTGACCCTCCCCACACCCTGCTTAAGCAAGAGCCTCATGGCACTGGGAAGCCCTTTTATAATGCATAAAAGGATATCCAATTAAGCATGACATTGATCTGAAAGTTAGGTGTTTGAATAGACATTGCATAAACAACAGTCGTTAGGTTGCAACTCATCATCAGCTGCCGCCTACTCATCCAAGCCTCCTCCCGTAAGAATGGGATTGCTATGGAGCAGAAAGTTCCACAAAAGAATTGATAAAGCTTGTATAATCGGATGTCAACGTGACACCAGACCTCTATGTTGGTGAAATATTCTTGGCCAAGACAACCATGAGCAAGTGAAGGCCTTGCGGAAACCTAAAAGGCCAGTTGCATGTGGGTAGACCTACCCTTTTGGTCATGCAGTTAAGCTTGTACAACCAACTATGTCGCAGAAACAAATACTTGGAGAGACAAGAAAGCTCATTGAACTCGGATGTTCCATACGTGTCATTCATCAAAAAGATACACGAAAGCCCCTAATTTGGTAACTAGACCCAATTTTCTTAAAGAGAGATTGTTACTATGTAAGACTATTTTATTATTGTTTGAAGCAGATATGAGATCTGAACTTCATTATGGTAAAAACCCAACCCTTAACAAATTAGTATCCTAGATTGAAAATGTACGATAAAATGCCTGTACATACCATACCCTTATTAGTGTACCATATGGTATCAGTAGTTATCTCAAGCGTAATAGTATATATGTGCATACTAATGATATGTATACTTCCACTTATCTCGTGTCATATCCTAATATATGTATCGTGTATGATAGTGACAACAAAGATCCACACCATGTTTTCCCTTGGAACAGGAACAGTTAACATGAGTATTGCCAGTTGCCACATTCTCGGCAGCAATCTTACTCATGAAACATAATTGCCTTCTGAAATTTGATCAATATAACTGCATAACAGGGGGAAAGCACCACGTATTTAAAGATAGTGTGTAATGGGATTGTCATTCATTTTCAGTATGGCTTAATGTGTCATAGAGATGAATGCAAGTCCCTAAAGAAAATTGTGCCATCTTACCTCTTGATCTAGATTCTTTGTAGTCTAGAGGAACTTGAGAGGGTGTTTCTTAGTTGCATGAGCTTGAACTGCATATCCAAAAAGTAGATCTACCTACTTGCTAACTAGCCACCTAGATTTATGGCATTACCCTCACATGCTTGTATTTACCTTGGCTAGGAATTTATATAGAGGGTTGACGAAAAGTCAAGAGCTGATCAGGAAAAAAACTGTTAAAACTATTGAAGTGTTTCTTATGCTCCATAGTGGGAAAAGGCTTGGACGATGATGAGCATATATGCTCTTGATTAGAAGCCTTCAAAGATGTCAAGAGATTCTAGAACCATGTATATAACTGCATACCAAGGGGAAAGCATCATGTATTTAAAGATAGCGTGTAACGGGATTGTCATTCATTTTCAATATGGCTTAATGTGTCATAGAGATGAATGCAAGTCCCTAAAGAAAATTGTATCATCTTACCTCTTGATATAGATTCTTTGTAGTGTAGAGGAACTTGAGAGGGTGTTTCTTAGTTGCATGAGCTTGAACTACATATCCAAAAAGTAGATCTACCTACTTGCTAACTAGCCACCTAGATTTATGTACCCTCACATCTCGTAGTTACCTTGGCTAGGAATTTTATATAGAGGGTTGACGCCAAGTCGACAGCTGATCAGGAAAAAAAAAACTGTTAAAATTATTAAAGAGTTTCTTATGCTGCATAGTGGGAAAAGGCTTGGATGATGATGAGCATATATGCTCTTGATTAGAAGCCTTCAAAGATGTCAAGAGATTCTAGAACCAGGAAGTTAACAGTGTCGAGAGCGCCCTCAGCAACACATGTGCTACAATGGCCAAGACAAAGGGTCGCAATCACGCAAGGGTGAACTAACTCGGTTTGGATTGTAGAAGCCATTAAAGCTCTTAAGTTTTGAGGCTAGATGATATTAAGAGTGTTCCTGACACATAACATTTGTCCCAATTAATTTTCCAAGTTATATTAAAGATAGCTCTATGAATCTTCATTTAAGCTTATGCCCAAACAATATATAAATTATAGAGAACTGTGCAGTGAGAGGGAAGGCCTTACTAACTAGAGGTCAGATTTCAACAGGAGGCAGGAATTCTCACTACTACTCATCAGATCAGGCTAATATGTTCGTTCACCAACGAAATATTATGGTATTCCCAACTTTTTTCAAGAATTATATATGGAGGATACGCACATGCTGGTGCAAATACAGACTATGATAAATGTGGCATTAAGTAATTACAGCAAACACCAACTCAGGACTAAAAAACATTACAAGCTTTAGAATCAGGTTATTCATTTTTTTTTTGGTACAAAAACAGACTATCAGGATTAAAGCCTCTACGACTAATTCATTATTAAAGTGAGACTACCACACTAGGAAATTATACAGGAAAGAAAAAGAACACCCACACCTTCTAAATGAAAAGGATAGGACCATGGCAGAAAGTTTTCAGGTTGTAAACAATATTAGGCGCCAATGTTCAGTTATATTTTAGAAGTTCTTCATGGTCTCCTAAAGCATACGCAAATGGTCATGTTTATCTTCCTGTATTAGAAGAGCAATTTGGGAAGCATACACCATTAAAAATAACTCCCATTCCTATACCAGGCAAAAGGCAAAATTCAAACATAGGAGTATTTGGTTAGGTATAGCATGATCGAGCAATAGACAAATCCACAAATGACTCCCATTTAAAATAAGGTATGCATGTTCCTGTAACCAGGAGTGTGATCTTCGAGTAAATTTTTCTTCTAAAATAACAGAAATAATGAAGAAAATAAAGCAAATATATAATTTTCCAGATAGTGGATAAGTATTACAAGTTGTAAATGTATCATGATCTTAATTCTTTGATACCCTCTTATAACTGTACTTCTAAGCCGTGATAAAGATATCTCTACTGAATCGCAAGTATTCGCCCCTTGCACATGGTATAAGCTTCGTCCCAAAAGAATCCTTAATCTTCCACTCAACTTTGTTATAGGCGTCATCTACTCTTTAAAGCAATGCAAATGGTATTCACCTAAACCAAGAAAACTATAGTAGATATGATTCAGGCACCAAGCCACTAAATTATCATAGAGTCATATCCTTGGTCCAAGTTTCTTCTCTTCCATAAAAGGAAAAGGAAGAAAAGGTATAGAAGATATACAAGAATTCTACCCTTTTAAAAGGTGGACGTGATGCCAATTTCGGACCTTTCTCATGGTTGGCATTACTATGCCAAATGTTAAGAATCAGCCCTGGCAGACTGAAGACTCACAATTTCAGATCTTTCTCATGGTCGGCATTACTATGCCAAATGATAAGAACCAGCCCTGGCAGACCACGAAGACTCACAATTTCAGATCTTTCTCATGGTCGGCTTTACTATTCCAAATGATAAGAACCAGCCCCAGCAGCCCATGAAGACTCCGCAAAATAGATTGAGGAATTCATGGAGCGATGATAGTTTCTTGAGACTTATTCAAGCAATGAACAACGAAAGAACCAAAAATAAGAGGATTTTGTTAGGTCGTTCTAGACAGAAGATCAATTGTGACAAAGAAGGTCAAATCTTGAGCTACTCACAAGAACCAATCCCTCACTGTGGCACAGATTTCAGTGTGTCCTAGTCATAAGGATCGTGATCCAAATATGGGTTTTTCGAAAAGCTAAGGACTGCACAGGAGATCTACTCCTCCAAAGTTTACTATGTCAGCTGAAAATGGATTAGGTCAAGCTGTCATTTTGATAACTCGGGGACTTCCGTTTACCAAAATTAGGAACTCTCATTCAAGCAAGACCGCATCTTGAGCCAAGCTGGTATTTATCAAGAAGAGGAACGAGCACTCACCCCCGGGCCCGGAGCAGCCTCCTCCGCTGCGGAGTGCCGCAGATGGCGAGCAGCGACAGCAGGCTGGCCCTCCTGATCCGCGCCGGCTGGCCCCGCCGCAGCCCGTCGAGCGCGAAGTTGGCCTCGTCCACGTGCTCCATCATCTCCCCGAACTCCTGCGCCTCCATCAGCGTCGCCGTCGCCGCGGGAGGGGCGGAGGGGGTGGGTGACGCCGCGTCCCTGCCCCTCCTCCTCTTCTTGCTCTGTCGCACCACCGGCGCCGCCGGTTCCGGCGTTGGGGCGTAGGAGGGGAGGGGGAGGAGGAGATCGGAGTCCTGGGAGGAGAAATCGAAGGGGCGGTGGCCCTGGGAGAGGGAGAACTCCTGGGAGTCGTCGATGTCGGTGCCTTCGACGTCGGCGAGGGGCTCGGAGAAGCTGCCGCCGCCGTGGTCGTCGCAGCGGCTCCGGCGGGCGTAGGTCCGGACGATCATCGGGGAGAGAGAATCTGTGTCCAAGGAATTGAGAATTTCCGGGAAGAACGGAACCTGTGGATCTTTGGATTTGGGTCTTTGTTGGAATTTGGGTTCCCTTTGGCTTTGGGCTTTTCTTGATTTAGGGATCAGCTTTGGTAAATTAGTAAAGGGGTTCTGGGTAAAAATTAGTTCAGGGTGGATTTGATTCAACTCAACACAAAAGTCTTGTAAAGTATGACTTGGTTGGGAAAAAAAAAAACTAATCGTCATAATTTGCACTTGAATACCTTTTACTTTCACACTTTTGCATAGCAAAGTAAGTGTTGGTTAAGCCAAGATTTTACCTCTAAATTGTGATAATAGCTGGCTAAGCCAAGATTCATCTAACTAAGGATTTATATGCCGAAGATAATCACATGGTAAGTTAGAATGTTTATATATTTGATCGCAATGGAACGAAGTGGTATAGTACAAACTATTGTGGTATTTTTCAAAAACTCTATGGAAGAAGAGAGAGAGATGGAGAAGAGAGAAGTCTTTATTATTAAGAAGAGCAAGCAACCCCAAAAGGGTATTCAATAAGGTTTATATACAAAATCAATATGATTACAACGGATAACAGTCATGTCTCTAAGAGAAATGCATATCCCTAGTTGGCTTGCATAATCACATCAAATATTTAGACAAAACTACAACACTCCCTTTGAGTGTGCATAACTCAATTACAAATCGTATCACTCTTCAGGAATGATCAACATATGTCTTTAAGGATGATCAATCGGTCTTCGGGGATAATTAACATCAGTCTATTAACGCAAGTTTATGGATTTACCTATGTTCCCAATAAATAGTTTCCTAGTTCCAAATTACTAATTTCAATATTCTAATAATAATTTCTTAAAACAAATTAATTCAATTTAATGATGAGGGAATGGTAATCTAGTAATTAAGTTAAAATGGGGCTTAGTTACAACTAATCATTAACTAGCCACATGGTTAAATTAAGGAATATTCTAGAAGAAGGTTAGTTACAACTAACTTAACTAATTCCTAACTAACCTTAACTAACTCTTCCAATTATACATATGATTAATAAGTTTTGTAATTAAAGGGAATCTTTTTTGCAGATATCAAATGTGAATTAAAACTCTTATAATCATATAATTCCTACTGTCGACTATTCACTTCTAAATCGAAAATTTTAACCCACTTTTCGATCCATTTTTTTCCTTCTTCAAGAATCGTAACCGATGGTTACCGAAACCCTAACCACCCCTCCCTATGGCAATCGGCGTCGACGAGTAGCCCATAGCTCCGACGAGCTTTGATCGACTGTCATCATGACTTCATCTCTAGCTTCTGGAGGAGTCTTCTCGTGAACGAGGAGCTAAGTCAAGCCATGAGCTTCTCGATGAGGACACCACCCTTTGGCGAGTTGATCTAGGCGTGTACCGAACTCAATGGGGGCACCTCCATCGCAAAACTCTGTGATTCCCCGGCAATCTTCCACCACCGAGATCTGACCACGCACGTCTTGCATCCCTTTTACTTAAAGCTAACTACAACATTCCCCTCAAGCTTGCTACATATCCCTACTTGGCTTGCACAATCATATCAAGTGATTAGATAAAACTAACTACAACACTCCCCTTTAGTGTGCACAACTCAATTACAAAGTTTATCAATCTTAAAGAATGATCAACATCTCTCTTTAAGGATGATCAGCATCAGCCTTCAGGGATGATTAGCACCAGTATGTATGTATGTATGTATATATGTATATGTGTGTGTGTGTGTGTGTGTGTGTGTGTGTGTGTGTGTGTGGGTGGGTGGGTGGGTGGGTGGTGTTTGCAAAAACAAAAGTTTTCGAAGAAAACTTAACTACAAACTAAGAAAGAAAAGTATAAAGTACAATTTTATTCTAGAAAAGTACAACTATAGGAATCTGATCAGAAGACGATCACTTTATCTCTTGGACGATGCGATGCCGGAGAAGAAAAGTTCTTGAACGTGCTGCAGAAGCGATAAAGAAGTGCCAAGAATTCTCTTCAGAAGAGGATGATCACTACTGATGCCTTTAGAAGTGATTTTGGAACTCTATTTATAGAGTTTTGGATAACTACCAGGCAGTTACATTAATTGGTACACAGTGTAAAATACACTGATTTGTACATTACTTAGTGCGCCATGTTCTGCTTCATCCATTTGCACGAACGATTAACTTAACTGCATGGGACACGTGGCTTTCTATGAGAGAAAGGCACTTGGTAATGGGCAGTATCACGACCCACACCCTGTTTAGGGGCACGATGACGTGGGTACGTCCAGCCTACGCTGCAGTATCGACGTTAAAACACTGTATAGGTCATCTATACCTTCTAACATCTAACAATAATGAATATAAACTTGTCATCTCCGCACGGAGGAATAATATAACATACCAAATATATAATCTCAATCACAAATCTAAAGGAAGATAGAGCACGATATTTGAAAAGAAGACAAAGGAGAATAACTGAATAAATAATAAAGTCGTTAACACATGAGTCTAGAAGTCCAAGACAAATAAGTACACGTCTTGAATATAACAATAAGTCTAAAATCCGACAATCGGAACAATCCGATACAAAATAAACGTTAAAATACTCTAAACTATATCTAGGGCACTCTCTGTCACATCCATTTTCTAGTTTGAGGGTATTTTGGTGATTGTAAAACTTTTTGATTATTTTAATATATTAAATTATTGGTATTGTGATTTTTGGCCTTTTGATAGTATAGCCTTGGTGCAACCTAGCCTAGTGTCTCACCATGACTTAGTGACTTAGTTAGCATGGTTAGTTAGTGTTAGTAATTCCATTCTAGTTAATTTCAAGTTAGAAGCTAATTTTGATTAGCCACTCCATCATTGTAGAAGCATGGAATTTTAGGACCAGAAATCCTATGCGCCTAACATCACATGCGCCAGGGAGCTCAGAGGAAGTACTTGGCACAGCAAAGCAAAAGTATAGACATTAAAAGAGGATTTTTATTTCATATAAAAGTCTATTATATGTCTTAAAAAGAGCTGTACAAAGGAGAATTTCTACAAAGAAAAAACCCTAAGTCTACAGCTAGGCGCAGCAACCACCATGCGCTCTCAAACAGGCGCATCTCGCCATGCGCTCTCAAACAGACGCATCTCGCCATACGCTCTCAGCCAGGCGCATCCCTTCAGCAGCTCAGTTATGTGCATCCCTTCAGCGGCTCAGTTATGTGCATCCCTTCAGCGGCTCAGTTATGTGCATCCCTTCAGCAGCTCAGTTATGTGCCGTCCTTCAACGTTCCAGTCAGGCGCATCGTGAAGTCTCAGCATATGCGCCATCAAATGCTTCAATTAATGAAGCATTTATTGAGCAGAACGAGGGTGACAATCAACCCTCTAGCTGGAGGAAGAGCTCCCCAAACCAAGAAAGAGGAGGCACCACAATCAATATGCGGCTAAAGGAGCAGCTTTCAACCCAACCAGAATGGGCGACACCCACTCTAGCAGGAGGAGGAGCTCTCCCAAAGCCCAAGGAGATGATCGGAGCACCGCAATTTTGATCTGCGGCTCTTCCAGCATAACGGAGACGAGGCTCGAGTATCCCAATCTTTGGATACAACAGGCACCTTCTGCCTGCCTCAGAAGCCCTCGACTCCGACTTTTGGATGTAACAGTTGTCACGCCTCGATCCGAGAAATCGCTCGTCCTCGCTAGATTTTATCCGAATCATCGTCTTCGCTACAGTACGAGCCTGGGGTTGCGCTCGTGCAAGGCAAGATAACAGGTTCACATAGAACTATCTCAATTTGATAACATAAGCAGCGGAAGGAAAACAGAGTATACAATAATTATCTCTTTTTATTCATAATGAACTGAAGGTTACAAAGGCTCTGAATAGCCCAACTTAACATGCCAATTGGCTACAACGCTCATGATCTCTCTAGCTCACAAAGGATTACATTGTTCTATATATTATGCCTCTTTATAGCCACCAAGTAGTCTTCGACCGAACATCTCCATGTCGTAAGTCCGAACGCCTATGCGGTAGCTCCTCTTGAACGCCAAGGACTCCATGCCTCGGCACGTCCAAGCCAAGCTCCGCCCTGAGCCGATCATAACCTGAGCCTGCACATAAACTAGTGGGGGATTAGTGCTTTCGTCCTCACTTCGCAATGATCAAGACCCGCTTGCACCCAAACCAAACACTAAATATCTTTAGTGAAACATGCATCATTACTGGTGATCTTTCTACTTAGCCTTAGGATCAGTTTCATAGCAATCTTTATATATAGCAACTTATCATAAATGTGTCCCATACCGTGTTCCTGCAGCAGATACAGTTAGCCATAATATGAACGTAAACATGGTGTTCGTGCTCATCTCCGTCCCTTTCCACCTAGCCTGCACTCGTTAGAACTTTGCATAAGCAAACATACGATTTACGCAACCAACCAATCATAAACTTAGACATATGCATAAGGGTCGCAGGCCCTGCGCCTGTACCCAACTCTCATCTCAGCCCACCGGCCCTAACTATATGAAGGTCATGGTGTTTCGTACCGTAATGGACTTGGTATCTCTTATGTGTAAGCCTACAATCACTTCGATACGGGTTGCTAGCCCAATATCCAAAGGATCCCAAACTTACGGATATCATAGCTTATCACAGCACTGGACGGTCGTAATCCGTCCGAATGTTGTGCACCATAAATACCACACATAATTCCCTCCTAGGTCGAACGGTCCCGGTGCCCCGGTCGTAACCGTCCGAGGGAAGTCGCACCCGTGCACGGGCCATCCGAGTCCATTGACCATGCAATACGCGCCATAGCAAACACACATAACATTCCAACCAAATTCTCCGTTGCATAAACATAGTCTCGATCCATAAACGGTTTCCCGTACCATAAACATAATCCACCATCCATATGGGAAACTCCGTCGGCGTTATGCCCCAAAACATCCATATTGATGCACGACGCCCAACGGCTTAGTCATCTCGTTTCCATATACAGCACGTACCATTCGTAGGTCATTCTCATAGCCTAGTTCCATAGTTACTTAGCCTTTTCGTAGCATAAGTGCCCGAGGGCACGCTCAGCACCGTAGTCAATGTTCTACACCTAGTGTTCAATGTTCTCGGAGGCGTGCACGTGATGCACATCTCGATATTTTCTTTCAATGTTCTACCATCATTGCCCTACCACGACTCGTACACTTGATGCACGTCGCTTCAATTGTTCAATGTTCAATATTCTACCTTAGTGTTCAACGCATATTAAGGCACTTAATCGTCGAGCCACGCTCGCTAACTCAATTGCAACTTTACGTATACGATGATATATTTTATTAGACGTGAAGGAGTAGGGAGAGAGTGTCACGACCCACACCGCTTTTCGGATACGAAGCGTGTCCAAGCCCAGCCTACGCCGCAGTATTGGCGGTAGTACGCTGTCTAAATACATGTCACGGCAATCTAGAATCACATGGTAAACTATATCTCATCCACAAAATAATCGAATCAATCGAGATCAATGAAATACCAAAGAAAACTGAATAATATAACTGAATATATCCAAGATTCAATGTCACGTCCGGTGGACACAAATCCACTACCAATAGACGGAAAAATAGAGAAATACATGAAATAAACCAACTGAGTACAACCTGCTAACCAAGTAACCTCAACTGCAAAGCGCCGTGATCTGAAGCTATCTCAAATCCACTTGTCTGTTCCTGACTTAAACTCGGCTAACCTGAAGAGATCATCAGGTCCTTAGAGGACTAGCAAGATACATAAAAATGAGCCTTTCTAACAGTTTATCGTGCATGGAGAAAAATACAGAATAAACAAGTAAAACTGAGCAATGAATAAATATGAATCTGTACACTGTCTACACATAAATGAACTGCTGAACAAGGACTAGAGAACTCATGTCAAGATGTCAACGGATGACCAGATCGAATACTCAAACCCTCGTCCCTAGTGTGGACTCGCAGGTTTGAACTACTAACCCTCGTCCCTAGTATGGACTCGCAGGTTAGCATCACCCTCGCCCCTAGTGTAGACTCGCAGGTGTGAACCATATACTACTAACCCTCGTCCCTAGTGTGGACTCGCAGGCTAGCATCACCCTCGTCCCTAGTATGGACTCGCAGGTGTGGACCAATAACTACTAACCCTCGTCCCTAATATGGACTCGCAGGTTAGCTTCACGATTTCAAGACAAGGAGGCACGACTCAACCAAGGCACGATCAATAAGACACAAGGCTAACTGTGAACACGGTCTACAAATCAATGATACCAATATACGAACAAGATATGAAAGATACATATCAATAATATGAAAAAAACTGGATAATAAATAAAGACAGTGCATGTAAATAAAGCTGCGTAGAAAGGCAAGGTATACTTGCCTTAGGTCCTGAGCTGCTGGTAAGGTTCAGAGCACTGAGTCAAATCCAATTAACCTGTTTAGGGAATTCTAGTATTAGCAAAACGATTGTACACCATGATAAGCTACCTACTAGTTTCTAAGTCTATTCCTAGACCATTTCTTATTTCTATTATTAGTCAAGAGACCCACATCCCTTTTATTGATGCTATCTAATATATTGTGGCAACTAATACCTGTGTGTAACCATGAACCATAGTGCCAACTGATACCTTACTTGCTTCCCATATCAGCAGCATCTTATTATTGCTATTTCCCTCTGTTGGTCACTGTCTATACCCCTAGTCACGGGGATATAACCCTTCTTATGTATAATTGCTTGTGCACCATCCTTTCCTAGTATTGTATTTAATAGTGATCATGTGAGTCCTGCACCAGCCTTTGCAGAATAGTATGGTAAGGAGGGAGTGCATTCAAGTACAATCAATCTATGTGAGATAGGGAGAATATGGCAGAAGTAGGTATATTATTCAGTCTTGAGTCTCTTCTGAAATTTGACCAAGTATTTATCTACCAATACACATTCCAAAACACAGGTATCAATGAATACTACAAGCCCAAATCTCATGGTTGTTCATAGTCCTGTACTTGGTACTCATATACCTTATCCTCTTGTTTTATCCTACAGGTATTTGCTGGTGTCCTTACATTGATGACAGATATACAAGGAAAACTTAACATCTGAACTTATGAGAACTGAATTGTTAATATATACAGGACTGCACCTGACTCTCTTGAACTTAATCCAGATGCAGGACAACACAGAGCAAAAAGGCTGAACCTGATTACTCTCTTTATAGTTGTGCCTATACACACGAAAGGTTCCTGGATGTTCTGATATTAAGGAACTTATGATTTGGTTCCCCTTAGTTCTCGTGTTGATAGCTTGGATCCCCAGTGCATCAGTATTGATGAAATCAACCCCAATTTCAGGCACCCCCCTTGTTTCTATACCACAATTGAACAATCAAGGAGACTTTGATACTCTGCACCCTGACTTCCCTCATCTAACCCTACTGGCAAGGGCAAAACACATATGTGTCAGTCGATTCAATCTAGATATTATATGGGTCTTACATCAAACACCTATGATATCACACCATATCAGACTTCATTTAAATGGAAGGACTGGATGCACTTCCTTCTACCTACACTTGTGACACATATCACCCCAAGAGAATTCAGTGCTTGCATTGACAGGAAATGGTACTGCCCATAGGTGAAATAGGACACCCATGATATCCCTATTACCTATTCTTAAGACTTAGCACTTGTCCAGAGTTATTGACCTGTTTATACCTAGTCCCTATAGGTTTCTTAAGATTGAGGTATTGTCCTGTCAAAAACCTGCCCTTATGTACATGACCTGGACACTTAGATGTACAATTTAGCAGACTATGTTAAACATTTGTGAGATATCAAGGGAACCCCTGGTTCAGAATCCCCTGTGCAACAAGAAAACCTTGAGCCACTCCCAAGGACAGCTCACTACTATCCCAACCTGAATTCAAATGTCAGGTTGTTCTGTACACTCAACTTTTCATTCACTTCCTCGAGATTGGTTATTATACAGAAGATTAAATGATGGTAAACTGAACATCAGAACCACATAGCAGGAACAGGATAAACAATTATCAAATATGCTAAATGAGTTGGTTGATAGAATGGCGTTATAATCATATTGGCTATTGATAACTCCTATGATCTCCTACTAAAAATAAGAGATAGAAGTATCTAACATTGTTCTGTCTTCCATAAAGAAAAGATTTTTTGTTTTCACAAAGCAATTCCTATGTAGTTCCATAAGACAAGTGGGACACTGGGAGTAATGACGTTACATACGCCATTAAGAAAGAAAAGATGGAAGTATCTAACATCGTTCCATCTTTCCATAAGGAGAAGATTGTTGGTTACCTACAGCTAGGGGTTAGACTCCCCATCCTGTCACAGAGCCCAGTCCCAGTTCTCCCTATTGCCTCGAGGCTAGTAGGGTGGTTCATGCTTATATCCTTGGGTATACCAGGGAAGCCTGCTTGGAGGGTACCCCCCCTCAGTGCAAGGACAGTAGTATGGAAAAGCACAAGAACCCTTTTGTCAATATCCTGGTTACTTCGAGGGTTCACAAACCCTTCAATCCTTCCAGTAATCTGGTTCCCAACTCCTGCCTGTATCAGAATTGAGTTTCTCGTGTATCTATTGAAGTATAACATCATACACCTACTGTCACGCCCCGCTCCCGAATTATCGGATACGAGTCGGACACGCCCAGCCTTCGTCGTTGGATACGACGAAGTAAGCTGTACAATACTAAGGAAAACTCAAAGTCACAATATAATGTAAACCAAAACACAGCTTTTATAACGTTTCCAGAAATCACCAATATCCATCAAGTGTTTTAAATACAACTCAGCCGGAGACAAATCCGGTCAATGAAATAATATACAATAATGAATCTCTAAGATACAATCTCCAGAAAATAAACTGAAAATAAAAGCTGCAATATCCAAGCAATCACCAGCTCCATGTAATCTTCCACTCACCTGCAACGATCCTATCAGAAAAAGAGCAAAGTACAACCCTGACTAGACAATATACAATGTAATCTGTGATCCAGAGTACAAGGTGAAACTAGAATACCAGAAAACTAGAACATGAAATAAAACTGAACTGCGGTACCAGAAATGAAATGTAAAACTGCAGGTAAAGGATGACAATCAATATGCTAGACAATGAACACGGCTATCAATGTACAAGGCAATCAATCACGACAATCAATATGCAATTGTGACAATTTTGAAATATTAAAACTAATGTGTGACCAGCTTAGGAGCAATCAATCAATTAATGAGTCAATGAGTCAATTCTACAAGGTACGACTTCATCATACGTGACGTGTACGATTAGGCTATCTACAATACCTTCGTTGGGTGTGGTCACACAAAAGCTAATATTTCCCCCAATCCCGCAATGAACAATGACTCACAAGCAATGAACAATAGTACAAGACAATCGTGTGTAATTCGTGTCAGATATGAGAACATGGCACATGAAGGTAAGACAGAAAACAAGGTACAAGTCAAGTCAGTGTACTTGCCTCGGTTTGGTTGCACGAGAGTAGTACTGCATGGTTGCAATGATTCACCTGTTATATTTGTACAATTATTAGGATTTTGAATAATGACAATTAGCTAATTAAGGTTAACTAGTTGATTAGAAACATATAGTAGTATAACCAAGTAGCTAGAAAATATTTATAAGACTAGCAATTAATTATTTTTAGAAAATACATATACCATAGTTTGAATTAATATAAATACTAATAAACTTTTTTAGAAATATTAAAAATTTTGGTAGCAAAGTTTATAACTATATAAACCTTTAAAATAGTTTAGTCACAAATACTTTTATAAGAAATATTAGTTTATCAATATTAACCAATAATAATTATTTATACAAAAGATCTTAAATTAGAAGCTTTTATGTTAACAAAGCAATATTAGTTAAATAGATACTAACAAAATTATTTTAAAGTAAACAATTGCTAATACAATATTAATGCTATATAAATAATACTAGAACCAATTACTAATATTATGCTAATAAACAAGGTAGCAATTAATCATTTTTTGGAAATATAATATATAATAATAAAATGATAGCAAAAATGAAACTTAATAATTTCTTGTAAAAATTATGCTAACAATATTTATTATAGGCATTAAACATTAATATAAAGTCTTTAAAGAATATTTAAAATTATAACAACTATGAATAATCAAAAGCCCAAAAATCCTGGCCCATACTCAAATAATCTAGCCCACTGCTTCTAAAAATATTTAACAAAATTTATTAAAATTAAAGAGTTCAGACCTAGCCCAAACTTCACTAAACCCGGCCTGTAACCCGGCCCAGCCTACTGGATCACAAAATCTATCTAATTAAACTGGGTTCGGAACCCAGCCCGTTCCCTAAGCCCAGAGCTCTCGGCCCAGCCCACTCTGTTAAACTTAAAAAAAAATAAAACTTAATTTATTCTTAAATCAACAGCCCAATCACCCAGCCCTATCTGTTGGCCCAAGACCCAGCTCCTCTCTGTTTTAAATCTACTGTTAAAATCAAATAAAATCAACAGTTTAAACGAGCCCACTCTCAGCCCACAAGACCCGGCCCAGAAACCTTATCTAATAAAATCCGTTCTCATTCTCTCTCCTCACCATTCCACTCGAAATTTCCAGAACGCTCGGGAGCCTCTCGTCTTCTCCGGCGAGACTCCGGCTGCTCCGGCGAAAACCCACCGTTCCACTTCGTCTCCTTCCTCCAACTCCTCCTTCTTCGTCTTCTCCGCTCATGGCTAGGAAAACCCTAACCCATCACCAGTTCTCTCTCACCGCTTCTCCTTCCTCCCTTCGTCTTCGTGCTTCCAAACCCTAACCCTAAAGCTTCCCATGGAGAACCCTAACCCTAGCTTAGTCTTCTTCAACCTCTCGCTGAACCCTAGGTGAAACCCTAATCCTCCACAGCCTCTTCCATGGCCGAAACCCTAGTTATTTCTTACATGGCCGAGACCTAACCCTAGGTTTAGGTTCTCTTCTTCCTCCGTCCAGTCTTACCGAACCCTAATATCCATGGTCGTCGAAACCTTAGATTCCCAAATACAAACCCTAGATCTCGATTTCTAGGTCAGAAACCCTAGCCCCAAAATAAACCCTAATTTCTACAATAGGAAGAGAAGGGGGTTCGAGAAGACGATGAACGTGCTTACCAGCCTGACGGGGTTGTCGATCCACGGCGATCCTGGCGAGGCAGAGCTCTTCCAGATGGCGACTCTTCGGTGGCGCTCCGGTCTGTGACAGTGGCTCGAGCTACTAGGAGATGGCTCCTCAAAATCCGAAGGGTGGCGCCTGAAACTCGAAGGAACGCGGCTACGGTGAAGATCCAGTCGGCGCTGGCTCGACGACGACGGCGAGAGCGCGGTGGCGCACGTCGGAGGAAGGCGAGACTCCTCGGGAACCGAAGGGTCAGCGTGGACTCTGAAGGAACGCTCGGTTCCCGAAGAGTCACACTCTGCTCGAGAAGAAGACGTAGCAACCGAGGCAGCACGCTTCACGAGGCGTCGGTCACTGTCGGCGCTCTGGCGGTGCACACGGCCCGAGATGGCTCACTGCTCGAGAAGCAGCGCAGTCCTCGAGGCGGCGGTCCTCGGCCGGGATTGCTAGTGGCGGTGCTCTCCGGCGAGGTGCGGTGGCACTCCGGCGAAGAAGCTCGGCAGTGATCCTCCAGTGAAAGGAGAGAGAGAACAGAGAGAGATGAGAGAAAGAGTGATGACGTGTCAGAGAGAGAAACTGACACTGTCAGAAATTGTATTGAAAAGTGTATAATATTTAATATTATTTATAGTGTAGTAATGAGTGGCAGTGTAGGTAAATTAGGATAGATCTAGGGGTAATATAGAATGGCAGTGATGTAATTAAAATTAGATCTGGGGCTTTAGAATAGGCTTAGTAACAGAATATCAGAACTCAAAAATAATAACAATTTTTGAAATCAGGCTTTGCCTCCAATAATTCCAACAGATTTCAAAATTCGAATTTGAAACAGATTTTCAAATACCAAAATCCAGAACATTTCTCTCCACAGTTTTAAATAAATTTCAAAATACAAACTGTTTTAATAGATTTTCAAATAGCAGTAGTTAAACAGAATTTAAACAGTTTTCGAAATAATTTCCTAATTAGCAGTAGTTAAACAGAATTTAAACAGTTTTTGAAATAATTTCCTAATTGCAAAATTTCTAACTGTTAATAAAACAGTTACCGATTTCTCCAATAAAATAAAATCCAAAAATAATAATAAACCATTTATCATAATTAGCAGTTGCTAATTAATTAATTACTAAAATCAGTTTTTTCTTGATATTTAATATAAAATTTTGAAAATGATCAATAAGACAATTAAGAAATCAATAAACCATTAATTCGAAATTGAATATTTCATAAATATTTATTTAGCTACAAAATTTGTTTCAACAATTCGTAAATCAAATCATTACGTCAACTAGTACAAGTTTGAGGAAAATTCATTAACACTCGAAACTCATCAACTAATAATCGAAATTTGGCTTTCGTAAGAAATAATATTTAAATCCAAAGAAAATTAGGAAAAATCTCAAAATTTACCAAGTACGATTTTTGGGAGTTACAAATCTACCCCCCTTACAAAAATTTCGTCCTCGAAATTTCAAAGGGTTTTGTAATGTATAAAATCAAACAAAATTTATTAAAGGCAACCAGAAAACTAAATGATTTATTTATGGAGCAAAAATAACAAGGACTAACAAGTAGCCACTAAACAATAGGAAAGACTATAAATGCAAGAAAACTCAGAGACAAGTCTCAAAATAGGCAATACAAAGAAATACAGCTACTACAAGCAAGTAAAAGGATAACGGTCCACTCGGCTGCGCTCCTGCAGCTACTACTGATCCTTATAAACTGGGTCCTCCTGCTGCTGCTCTGGTACTGGCCCCTGACGAGTGAAAGCTGCAGGGCAATCTCTCACTTGGTGAGTGGCAGATCCACAAACCAAGCACTGCCCTAACTTCTTGTGGCATTCCTCGCCACGGTATCCCGGTCTCTTGCAGTATGCGCAAGAAAAGTACACCGAGGTCTGGATCGGTCTCTGCTGCCTCGGTGATGTCGGTGCTCGAATATAATACTGATGCTGAGGTGGCCTCTGCTGAGTGTCGGTCCGCTTTGGTGGACTCTGGGAACTGCTGGCGCCAATATCTCTGTCCCGCTTGAGCTTGGATCCATCTCCTTCTCCACTCCCTGAGCAACTTTAAGAATGCTCGCATATGTAGTGGCCTGACTAATAGCTACTGCATGACGTAGCTCCCTGGTGAGGCCCTTCCTGAACATCCAAGCCCTGTCCTTCGGCGTGCTGACTAGGTTCTCTGTGAACCTGCTGAGTCGGGTGAACTCGGATGTATACTGGGCCACTGACATATTCCCTTGCTGTAATGCTTCAAATTGCATCCTAAGCTCGTCCCGCTCCACATCCGGAAAGAACTTCTCCTGGAAAAGCAGCTTGAAATCTTTCCAGGAAACTCCGGGCTCTGCTAACTGGGGCTCCTCCCGGTACCAAGCCCTAGCGATGTCGAAAAGTCGCATGCTCGCAACTTCGACCTTCAAATCATCCGGGATCCTTGCCATCTTCAATGACCGTTCAGCATTCTCCAGCCATTCGTCTACGTAGACTATTCCCTCATCGCCCCAGAAATCCATTGGGCAGAGGAGCTGATAGTCCTTGGCAGACCCTGGCCTCGGCTCTGCTGGTGCCGGCGGTGTCGGCGGTGCTGGCGGTGCTGGTGGAGCTGGCTCTCTGGTCCTGAGTGCGTCGACGACGGTCTCTCCGAACTGTACAACTTGGTGATTCTGAACCTCCATGAATTGTTGGAACATGGCCATCACTTGCGTGCCATCGAACATCATCGTCGGTGGAATCGGCTGAGGCAGAGGCGGTGGTAGCTGCTCCTGTGCACTGGGTGCAGACTGCTCACTAGTCCCAACGCTCGTCGTGGCGACCGTCCTGCAAAAGAAATAAACTGTTGATTGCTATATCCTATAAAAATCATAAACTATCCTAAAATCATAAGTAAATCATATTTTCAAAATTTTTAAACATCAATAACCATAAACCATAAACTATTAATCATAAACCATTTTCATAAACCATAAACCATTTTCATAAATAGTAAACCATTTTCATAAACCATTTTTTATAAACCATAAACCATAAACCATTTATCATAAATCATAAACCATTTATCATAAATCATAAACCATTTTTCCGCAGTTCCTATGCTGTGATGAGTTTTCCTTAGCTTCCGCTGGTCCCCCAATAACACTTATTTGCCTAAGTGTCATTAGGATAGACCTGCATGGGCCACCACTAAAAACATGTCACGCCCCGCTCCCGAATAATCGGATACGAGTCGGACACGCCCAGCCTTCGTCGTTGGACACGACGAAGTAAGCTGTACAATACTAAGGAAAACTCAAAGTCACAATGTAATGTAAACCAAAACACAGCTTTTATAACGTTCCCAGAAATCACCAATATCCATCAAGTGTTTTAAATACAACTCAGCCGAAGACAAATCCGGTCAATGAAATAATATACAATAATGAATCTCTAAGATACAATCTCCAGAAAATAAACTGAAAATAAAAGCTGTAATATCCAAGCAATCACCAGCTCCATGTAATCTCCCACTCACCTGCAACGATCCTATCAGGAAAAGAGCAATGTACAACCCTGACTAGACAATATACAATGTAATCTGTGATCCAGAGTACAAGGTGAAACTAGAATACCAGAAAACTAGAACATGAAATGAAACTGAACTGCGGTACCAGAAATGAAATATAAAACTGCAGGTAAAGGATGACAATCAATATGCTAGACAATGAACACGGCTATCAATGTACAAGGCAATCAATCATGATAATCAATATGCAATTGTGACAATTTTGAAATATTAAAACTAATGTGTGACCGGCTTAGGAGCAATCAATCAATCAATGAGTCAATGAGTCAATTCTATAAGGTACGGCTTCATCGTACGTGACATATACGATTAGGCTATCTACAATACCTACGTTGGGTATGGTCACACAAAAGCTAATATTTCCCCCAATCCTGCAATGAACAATGACTCACAAGCAATGAACAATGGTACAAGACAATCGTGTGTAATTCATGTCAGATATGAGAACATGGCACATGAAGGTAAGACAAAAAACAAGGTACAAGTCAAGTACACTTGCCTCGGTTTGGTTGCACGAGAGTAGTACTGCATGGTTGCAATGATTCACCTGTTATATTTGTACAATTATTAGGATTTTGAATAATGACAATTAGCTAATTAAGGTTAACTAGTTGATTAGAAACATATAGTAGTATAACCAAGTAGCTAGAAAATATTTATAAGACTAGCAATTAATTATTTTTAGAAAATACATATACCATAGTTTGAATCAATATAAATACTAATAAACTTTTTTAGAAATATTAAAAATTTTGGTAGCAAAGTTTATAACTATATAAACCTTTAAAATAGTTTAGTCACAAATACTTTTATAAGAAATATTAGTTTATCAATATTAACCAATAATAATTATTTATACAAAAGATCTTAAATTAGAAGCTTTTATGTTAACAAAGCAATATTAGTTAAATAGATACTAACAAAATTATTTTAAAGTAAACAATTGCTAATACAATATTAATGCTATATAAATAATACTAGAACCAATTACTAATATTATGCTAATAAACAAGGTAGCAATTAATCATTTTTTGGAAATATAATATATAATAATAAAATGATAGCAAAAATGAAACTTAATAATTTCTTGTAAAAATTATGCTAACAATATTTATTATAGGCATTAAACATTAATATAAAGTCTTTAAAGAATATTTAAAATTATAACAACTATGAATAATCAAAAGCCCAAAAATCCTGGCCCATACTCAAATAATCTAGCCCACTGCTTCTAAAAATATTTAACAAAATTTATTAAAATTAAAGAGTTCAGACCTAGCCCAAACTTCACTAAACCCGGCCTGTAACCCGGCCCAGCCTACTGGATCATAAAATCTATCTAATTAAACTGGGTTCGGAACCCAGCCCGTTCCCTAAGCCCAGAGCTCTCGGCCCAGCCCACTCTGTTAAACTTAAAAAAAAATAAAACTTAATTTATTCTTAAATCAACAGCCCAATCACCCAGCCCTATCTGTTGGCCCAAGACCCAGCTCCTCTCTGTTTTAAATCTACTGTTAAAATCAAATAAAATCAACAGTTTAAACGAGCCCACTCTCAGCCCACAAGACCCGGCCCAGAAACCTTATCTAATAAAATCCGTTCTCATTCTCTCTCCTTACCATTCCACTCGAAATTTCCAGAACGCTCGGGAGCCTCTCGTCTTCTCCGGCGAGACTCCGGCTGCTCCGACGAAAACCTACCGTTCCACTTCGTCTCCTTCCTCCAACTCCTCCTTCTTCGTCTTCTCCGCTCATGGCTAGGAAAACCCTAACCCATCACCAGTTCTCTCTTACCGCTTCTCCTTCCTTCCTTCGTCTTCGTGCTTCCAAACCCTAACCCTAAAGCTTCCCATGGAGAACCCTAACCCTAGCTTAGTCTTCTTCAACCTCTCGCTGAACCCTAGGTAAAACCCTAATCCTCCACAGCCTCTTCCATGGCCGAAACCCTAGTTATTTCTTACATGGCCGAGACCCAACCCTAGGTTTAGGTTCTCTTCTTCCTCCGTCCAGTCTTACCGAACCCTAATATCCATGGTCGTCGAAACCTTAGATTCCCAAATACAAACCCTAGATCTCAATTTCTAGGTCAGAAACCCTAGCCCCAAAATAAATCCTAATTTCTACAACAGGAAGAGAAGAGGGTTCGAGAAGACGATGAACGTTCTCACCAGCCTGACGGGGTCGTCGATCCATGGTGATCCTGGCGAGGCGGAGCTCTTCCAGATGGTGACTCTTCGGTGGCGCTCCGGTCTGTGACAGTGGCTCGAGCTACTAGGAGATGGCTCCTCAAAATCCGAAGGGTGGTGCCTGAAACTCGAAGGAACGCGGCTACGGTGAAGATCCAGTTGGCGCTGGCTCGACGACGACGGCGAGAGCGCGGTGGCGCACGTCGGAGGAAGGCGAGACTCCTCGGGAACCGAAGGGTCAGCGTGGACTCCGAGGGAACGCTCGGTTCTCGAAGAGTCACACTCTGCTCGAGAAGAAGACGCAGCAACCGAGACGGCGCGCTTCACGAGGCATCGGTCACTGTCGGCGCTCTGGCGGTGCACACGGCCCGAGACGGCTCACTGCTCGAGAAGCAGCGCAGTCCTCGAGGCGACGGTCCTCGGTCGGGATCGCTAGTGGCGGTGCTCTCCGGCGAGGTACGGTGGCGCTCCGGCGAAGAAGCTCGGCAGTGATCCTCCAGTGAAAGGAGAGAGAGAATAGAGAGAGATGAGAGAAAGAGTGATGACGTGTCAGAGAGAGAAACTGACACTGTCAGAAATTGTATTAAAAAGTGTGTAATATTTAATATTATTTATAGTGTAGTAATGAGTGGCAGTGTAGATAAATTAGGATAGATCTAGGGGTAATATAGAATGGCAGTGATGTAATTAAAATTAGATCTGGGGCTTTAGAATAGGCTTAGTAACAGAATATCAGAATTCAAAAATAATAACAATTTTTGAAATCAGGCTTTGCCTCCAATAATTCCAACAGATTTCAAAATTCGAATTTGAAACAGATTTTCAAATACCAAAATCCAGAACATTTCTCTCCACAGTTTTAAATAAATTTCAAAATACAAACTGTTTTAATAGATTTTCAAATAGCAGTAGTTAAACAGAATTTAAACAGTTTTCGAAATAATTTCCTAATTAGCAGTAGTTAAACAGAATTTAAACAGTTTTCGAAATAATTTCCTAATTAGCAGTAGTTAAACAGAATTTAAACAGTTTTCGAAATAATTTCTTAATTGCAAAATTTCTAACTGTTAATAAAACAGTTACCGATTTCTCCAATAAAATAAAATCCAAAAATAATAATAAACCATTTATCATAATTAGCAGTTGCTAATTAATTAATTACTAAAATCAATTTTTTCTTAATATTTAATATAAAATTCTGAAAATGATCAATAAGACAATTAAGAAATCAATAAACCATTAATTCGAAATTGAATACTTCATAAATATTTATTTAGCTACAAAATTTGTTTCAACAATTCGTAAATCAAATCATTACGTCAACTAGTACAAGTTTGAGGAAAATTCATTAACACTCGAAACTCATCAACTAATAATCGAAATTTGGCTTTCGTAAGAAATAATATTTAAATCCAAAGAAAATTAGAAAAAATCTCAAAATTTACCAAGTACGATTTTTGGGAGTTACACCTACCCATCTATCTATGTGTCCTACAGGAACAATATCATATGATCAAGAAGGTTTGGAGATGTTACCTGTATCAGCACCAAATCCCAATACTCTGCTCGATCCCTTGATAACAGAAAGATGGGGGTTTTATTAGGGTTTTTGTAGATAGTCGGCCAATCCTCTTCTATAAATACTAGTGTTTGATCACAAGGAAAAGATAAGGAGGTTTGATTTTGCTCCTATCTAAACCTGGTGAAGGTTGATTCGAATTTGATTCAAATTTGAGTACAGGCTGCTATAGTTTTTCAAAAAGGAAGTTTGAATAATAACTATTTGCATATAGGTCCCTGTCAATACAATTATTACTCATTTGAACTTTCTATTTGTATTTCAAGCAAAACCATTAATAAACATAACCATGTAGGTGACAATAAATAACATAAATAAAAAAAATGAGAGGATAAAATTGGTCAATGGGTTGACAACTCTACCCCCCTTAAACAAATTTTGTCCTCGAAATTTAATGAACCATGATCTATTAGAATGAAAAGTCTTGAATTAATTGCTATGACAGAAATTTAATTAAAACAATTCAATTTAAAATATAGGTCTATCTATGCTATTACTGAAAATTTTCACCATTAGCTTCTTGTGGTGTCGTCGCCTCTTTCGTGATCATGGCAAGGGCTCGTCCTCCTCCTGCGGTTGGTAGTGGTGGGGCACTTGCGTTCTTCTTCGGACAATTGTGAGATAAGTGTTGGTTAGATCCACAAGTCCAACACAACCCTAATCTGCTGTGACAATTTTCTTGAGTGTGGCCTTTCTTCGTACAATACTGGCAGATGGGAATGTATTGGACTTGGCGTGGGGCTGCTTGTGGTTGCTGTTGATGCTGCTGCACTGGTGTCTTCCCTGAAAGGTTGGGTCATTTGTCGATGCTGCTTGGTCGCTGTCTCCTCCGAGTGCGTCTCGATTCCTCTTCGGCTTGTGACTCAGTTCTTCTTCTACAGCTTGGGCGACTTCTAGAATCTCTTCGTAAGTGGTAGCTCGACTGGTGGCGATGGCTAGACGAATCTCGTGAGACAGTCCTTTCCTGAATCGTCGTGCCTTGTCTTCAGGGGTGCTGACCAAGTTCTCCGCGAATCGGCTGAGGCGAGAAAACTCCGATGTATACTCGTCGACGGTGTGGTTGCCCTGCTCTAAGTGCTCGAACTGACTCACCAAAGCTTCTCGTGCTATGTATGGATAGAATTTCCTTTTGAACAGTCGCTTGAACTCCTTCCAAGTCACGTCTGGAGCAAAAAATCGGGGTTCGCCTTGGTACTACGTCCGCGCGATGTCGAAAAGCTGTCCACTGACCGACTCGATCTTCAGATCTTCTGGGATTCTGGCCATCTTCAGATACCTCTCTACGTTCCCCAGCCATTCATCAGCGTAGACGATCTTCTCTGTCCCATGGAACGGCATGGGCCTAAAGTCCATGAAGTGCTTGGGATTCCCCGGACGCTGTCGCGGAGCATCTCGAACCTGAAGAACCTCTCTCAAAGTGTCGCGAAACATGTTGGCCTGCTGCTGGATGATCCCGAAGAGTATGACATTGTCCAGTGCTGGTGGCGAAGGCAGGACATGTGCTGGATATATCGTCGCGGCTGGATATATCGTCGGCGATGGGTGCATTGGAAAAGCTGGATACATTACTGGTGCGGGATGTTGGCACATTTTATTTTGAGTAATTAATAGCATCTTCGTAGTTTAGTCTTCTGTTCTTCAGATTCAAATATTCTCAGAAGATGTACTACATGGAGTTCTTCACTTCAAGAGCTTCCTCCTTCTTCCTTGAAGACTGTAGCAGTTACCGGCGTTTCCTGCTTAGAGTCTTCGTGTCTGTACTGGTCTAGGTATTTCTGTAAACACTAAAGGATGGATGATAACTAAAAGCACAAATCGAAAAACATGTCATTCAGAGCGGCATACCGGCGGTATGCTTCGGCATACCGGCGGTATACCGTTTTCGTGTCCAGAAAAGGTTCTGTGACAAAAAATGGCATACCGACGGTATACTTCGGCATACCGGCGGTATACCGTTTTTGGACTCTAGAAAGTTGCTGTCTCGAAATGTCGGCATACCGACGGCATGCTGCGGCATACCGGCGGCATGCCATTTTTAGCAACACAAAAGTTGTTGTGATCAACTGTCGGCATACCGACGGTATGCTGCGGCATACCGGCGGCATGCCGTTTCTAGCAGCTCTAAATTTTCTGTGACATTCTATCGGCATACCGACGGTATGCTCCGGCATACCGGCGGTATACCAAATTTCGAATACTTAGTTTTCGATTTGGTCTGACACGCATTAATGGTCGCATTTAATGCTCTTGAACGGTCATAATTATGACCATTACTATTTGGCCGGCATACCGACGGTATGTCGCGGCATACCGACGGCATGCCGGTCTGCCTGCATTTCAGAGCATTAAATGCCACCTACTCTTGGTTTTCTTATAAAAGGAAGCTCTCTCTCTCTTGAGCTTCCTTACCAACTCTTCCATAAATTTTCCAACAACCAAGAGCTCCACCATTAATACTCTTCAAAGCTTTTCATTGTCATCCTCTCCCAAAGTGCTAGAGTATTAAAGAGTTGTACATTTCGATCTTCACGTGTTAGAAGATCAACAAGTTCTCATTCTCTTTTGTTTGAAGTTGGCGAGCCTTCGTAAGAAAACTCGTGTGTAGAAGTTGGCGAGTCTTCGGATCCAAACTCGTGTTGAAGTTGGCGAGTTCTTCGGATCCAAACTCGTGTGTTCTATTTGGATAATAGTGTATTAAAGCCAGAGAGAGTTCCGGGACTGGATTGCCTCAAAAGAGGATACCAGGATATATCCTTGCGTTTGCGTTTGATCTTTCTACTCTTTACTTTTAATTGTCTTTATTGCATCAATTGTTGTAGTTTATATTTTATTTCCCTATTCACCCCCCCTCTAGGGTTCTACAATTGGTATCAGAGCCTCGTTCTCTTGATTTGGATTTACACCCTTGAGTGATCCATGGCCTCTAACCCTAGCATCAACACGTTTTACAATGAGGAACACTCCACAAATAGGCCTCCCCTATTTGATGGTACCAACTATAACTACTGGAAGATTAGGATGGGCATTTATCTCAAGTCCATAGATTTCGATTTATAGGATTGCGTGATAAATGGCCTTCCTACTCCTTCCAGAGCTATTGAGGATATTGCTTCTGACACCCTTCGGGAAACACTTGCCGAAAACATTAAGAAGCTTGCTTGTCGAGATGCCAAGGCAATGAATGCTCTTTACTGTGCCCTCGACAGTAGTGAATTCAACCGGATCTCTACTTACAAGACTTCCAATGAGATTTGGAAGTTACTTGAAGTCACACACGAGGGAACTTCACAAGTGAAGGAATCCAAGATCATTAGACTCACGCAAGAATATGAGTCTTTTAAAATGAAGCATGATGAATCTATTGCTAGCATGTTTACTCGTTTTGGTGACATTATTAACCCTCTCTCTTCTCTTGGAAAGGAATATCCTGCTCATGAAAAGATAAGGAAAATTCTTAGAGGATTGACGAAAGCTTGGAGTCCTAAAGCTACCGCAATCATTGAGGGGAACGATCTAACCGTCATGAACCTAGAGACCCTCATGGGTAAGCTAATGACTCACGAGCTCGACATGAAGGATCAAGAGGAATCCTCCATTCAAGAGAAGGAGAAGGAGAAGACCAAAGAAAAAGAGAAGACTCTCGCTCTCAAAGCTTCAAGGTCCTACTCCAAGGATAGCTCCGACGACAATGAGTCGGATGACGATGAAGAAATAGCTCTCACAGCTAAGCACTTCCGGAAGTTCTTAAAGTTCAACAAGGCCAACCGCTCTAGACGGGACAATGAAGAAGACCCGGCGTGCTATCAATGCAGAAGACTCGGACACATCAAGAGGGATTGTCCGATGATACGAAAAGACTCAAGCAAGTACGAGAAACCTAGCAAGGGAAGCTCATCCTCCAGAAAGTTTGCCAACACTAGCATTTGGTGTGAAAGCGATGCGAGCGACTCCGACAATGACAAGGAGTGCAAATACAATGCCAACGTCTGTCTCATGGCAACCGATGAGGTACTTGATGATTTTTCTTTAAACACTCTTACCTATGATGATTTGGAGAAAGCCATTCTTGAGTTACATGAAGAACACAAAGGTGTTCGAAATAAATACAAGAAATCTCTCAAGGAGGTTGAGGCTCTTCAACTTGAAGTAGAGAGGCTATCAAGCATCATCATTGATATGAAGGGAAAATCTCCTATTTCCGACACGGATGAAATAGTCTTTGCGACTCAAATTTCAAGAATCTCTTGACACCATCAAGAAAAAGGATGATGAGATTCAATCCATGAGAAGCTCTTATGAATTTGCCATGCACAAATGTCAAGATGCTAATAGAAGAGAATATTCCACCTCTATTAAGTATAATGATCTTCTTACACGAAGTAAGAATTTAGGTAATAAGAATACCACTCACATGCATGCTCCAAGACACCCTCACACTCATCACAATGCTAGGCATAATCATTACATGAACACTATACACAACTCCTTTTCTAACACAAGAAAAGGACCCTTTGTCAAGAAGAACACCTCTCATCATGCTTTTTACTATCATCATAACACTCATGGTAGAACTTCTCACACTAGAAACTCACACATGCACAACACTCACACTTCTTCTTCTAAATCTTCCTTGATGTGCAATTATTGTGGTTTGGTGGGTCACACTTCTAACTTTTGTTATACAAGAAAACAAGTTGACATAAGAGTTCTTAAGTGGGTTCCTAAGACTAACACTCATGGACCCATAAGATCATGGGTACCAAAATGTTCATCTTCAACTTATGTTGTAGGTGACGAATCCTTCTCATGCTAGAAGCAAATGGATTCTCGATAGCGGTTGTTCACGGCACATAACCGGTGATGCTTCACTTTTTACAACGCTATCGATGAAGAAAGAAGGACACGTCTCCTTCGGTAACAATCTTAAAGGTTATATTATTGGAAATGGTAATATCGGTTCTCCTCATTATCCTTGTATTAATAATATATGTCTTGTTACTAATCTCAAGCATAATCTCTTAAGTATTAGCCATCTTACCGATAATGGTTATGATATCAAGTTTGTTAAACTCAAATGCCACATTACCGATAGCTCCAATGGAACTATTGTGTATGAAGGCATTAGAGAAAACAATATTTATGTTCTTTATCTTGTTGAAGGTACTAACAATGACAGGTGCCTAGTTGCAAAGAACGATGAGGGTTGGCTTTGGCACATGAGGCTTGGACACGCCAACATGGATACCATCTCTCGCCTCGCCTCCAAGAAGCTTGTACGAGGACTTCCTAGCATCCCTTTCAAAAAGGATATGGTATGTGAAGAATGCGAGAAAAGTAAGTTGACCAAGTCATCCTTCAAATCTATCAACTCTGTGAGTACCACTAGACCCCTCCAACTTATTCATATGGATCTCTTTGGGCCTAGTAGAGTAGCTAGCCTTGGTGGCAAACTTTATGCTTTTGTTTTAGTTGATAATTTTTCGAGATTTACTTGGGTTATTTTTCTTGCTTGCAAAAGTGATACCTTTCGTGAATTTGTTGCTTTTTGTAAACGTGTTCAAAATGAGAAAGGTTTTTCTATTAACAAAATTAGGAGTGATCATGGAGGTGAATTTGATAATGTTGATTTCAAAAGATTTTGTGAAAAGAATGGTTTTGGACATAATTTTGCTTGTCCCCGTACTCCTCAACAAAATGGTGTTGTAGAGAGAAAGAATAGAACCCTTGGCGATATGGCCCGGGTCATGTTAAACCAATATAAGCTCCCCCAATATTTTTGGGCGGAAGCCGTTAATACGGCGTGTCATGTTATTAATAGAGTCTTAATTAGACCTATTACTAAGAAGACTCCTTATGAGCTTTGGTTTAACAAAATTCCTTCTATTGAATATTTCAAGGTTTTTGGTTGCAATTGTTTTATTTTGAATACCAAGGATAACCTAGGCAAGTTTGAAGAAAAAGCCTATAAAGGGATATTCCTTGGATACTCTACTCATAGCAAAGGTTTTCGAGTTTTTAATAAAAGAAGTCTTGTTGTCGAAGAGTCAATCAATGTCTCTTTTAACGAACTCAACTCTTCTACATTCTCCTCCTCCGAGGATATTGATGACATCTCATTTGGGTTGGAGAACTCCTCTATTGAGGATCGTCCTTCTTCATCTAACAATGAAGTTGTGACCCCATCAAAAGAGTCTCCTCCTCTCGAGCCTCCTCCAAAGGATCTCCCAAGAGAATGGAGATTTGTCACCAATCATCCTAAGGAGCTTATCATTGGGGATCCTTCCTCAAGTGTTAGTACAAGATCCGCCACTTGTGATCTTTATGCCAATGTGGCTTTTATCTCTCAAATAGAGCCTAAAAATGTTCATGATGTTTTCCTTGATGAATTTTGGATGATAGCTATGCAAGAGGAGCTCAATCAATTTGAGCGAAGCAAGGTTTGGGAACTTGTCCCAAAACCTAGCAATTATCCCATTATTGGAACTAAATAGGTGTTTCGCAACAAGCTAAATGAAGATGGGTTAGTGACTCGTAACAAAGTCCGATTGGTTGCTCAAGGCTATAACCAAGAGGAAGGCATTGACTACGACGAAACCTATGCTCCGGTTGCACGTCTTGAATCCATTCGTATGCTTTGTGCCTTTGCTTGTTTTAATGACTTTAAGCTATTTCAAATGGATGTTAAGAGTGCTTTTCTTAATGGTATTATTAAGGAGGAAGTTTATGTTAAACAACCTCCCGGTTTTGAAGATTTTCAATTTTCTAACCACGTTTTCAAACTCCATAAAGCCCTTTATGGCCTCAAACAAGCTCCACGTGCTTGGTATGAGCGTCTTAGCTCTTTTCTTGTCTCTCATAATTTTTCAAAGGGAAAAGTTGACACCACACTTTTTATTAAATCACATGATGGGACTCTCTTATTGGTTCAAATTTATGTTGATGATATTATTTTTGGTTCTACTAACAACACACTTTGTGTAGAATTTGCCAAAGTTATGCAGGAAGAGTTTGAAATGAGTATGATGGGTGAACTCTCCTTCTTCTTGGGGTTACAAATCAAACAAGGGCCTAAAAGAACCTTCATCAATCAAGCAAAATATACAAAGGACCTCCTCAAGCATTTCGACCTTGACTCATCCAAATCAATGATGACCCCTATGGCTACAACGAACAAGCTTGACAATGATGAAGATGGCACATCGGTCGACATTCGTAAGTATAGAGTTATGATCGGTAGCTTACTTTATTTAACGGCTAGCCGTCCGGATATCATGTTTAGTGTTTGCTTGTGTGCACGATATCAAGCCAATCTAAAGGAATCACATTTGAGTGCCGTTAAGCGCATTTTTCGTTATCTCAAAGGCACCATTAACATGGATCTTTGGTATCCGAAATCCTCATCCTTTGAGCTTCACGGCTTTTCGGATGCGGATTTTGCCGGATGCAAGATTGACAGAAAAAGCACTAGTGGCACATGTCAATTCCTCGGGAAGTCCTTGGTATCGTGGTTTAGTAAGAAGCAAAACTCTGTTGCTCTTTCCACCACTGAGGCAGAGTATATTGCGGCTGGTTGTTGTTGTGCACAAATTCTTTGGATGTCACAAACACTTTTAGATTATGGCATTTCTCATTTTTGCACCCCTATTAAATGTGATAACACTAGCTCTATCAATCTCACGAAAAACCCGATTTGTCACTCACGCACGAAGCACATTGAAATTAGACACCATTTTCTTCGTGACCATCAGCAAAAAGGAGATATCCATCTTGAATTTATTGATACTACCTATCAATTAGCCGATATTTTCACTAAGCCTCTCCCGGAAGATCGCTTCTCTTTCCTTTGCCGTGAACTAGGCATTTTATCTTTTGATCCTTAGTCCCAGTCGACCGGCACACCGACGGTATACTACGGTATACCGGCGGCATGCCGTTTTTCAAGGCAGAATTAGGTTCTATTTCGAAAGACGGCATACCGTCGGTACACGTCGGCATACCGCCGGTATGCCGGGCAGCGGCGGACAGGCTTTCATTTCTGGATTCGGGCCCACATTCTTTCACTCCTTCATTTATTCCTTTTTACCCTCTTCTATTCTCTCTCATCCATCCCATCAATCTTCAACTCCCATCCCATCACCTCCTTTCTCATTTACTATCCTCTATCTCTTCACATTAACTACCCATCACTTTTCCTCCTTTTTTCTCTCCTCTTTTTACTCCACCATCATAACTTCCCTCCACCTTTTCAACTCCTTCTCTTTCAAACTTCCTCTACAACCGTTCCTACCTATTTTTAAAATCATCTCTTCATCTTCCTCCTCTCTTTAAAAACCCTCCTTCCCCCCTCTCCTCTCTACTCCTTTTTCCTCCACACCATAGCACCAATCCCTCTTCATGGCCAACCCTAAGCGCCCCCGATCCTCCTATTCCTCCGGGTTCAACCCCTTCGTCTCGGTGGCGCTACCTACCGGCTATGACCAACGTGTCTTCTCCAACTCTTTGGTCGCCGAGCTTTGGTTCCAGCACTTCGCCAATCACAACGTATTCAAAGGACGGGCGATCAACTGGAACCTCTTCCCCGATCACGTCCCTTTGTTTGACGATGCCGGTCTCTCCTCTCTTCTAAGGTGCCAAATCCCTGTCTACCCTGCTGCTGTCCGCCTTTTCTATTGCAACATGAGAGGGGATGATGACGACCCTTCCGCCATCCAATCTATGGTCAATGACCGCTACTTCCGTCTCACATCTCGGGAAGTAGAGGCCATCTTAGGCATCGGAAACTATGATGCAATCACTGGTGATGCCCTCGTCTGCATGTACCATCTCTATGCCCGGAAGCGATTCTCCTTCCCAAAGACTATTCTTCTGTAATTCCGGCGTACCATATCTTCGGGGAAGCAGAATCTCTACTATGGCTCTTTCATCACTCTACTTATGGAGGCCAAGCATGTTGACCTGTCTCTCTGCACCACGGATGGCGTCCCCTCATATCTTGCTATCTCCCGTACCCTTGCTGGCGCCTCTACTTCCCATGCCTCATCTTTCCAAGAGCAACCGGCATCTACGCCTGCTGCTCCCACATCTACCCCTCCTCCTTCGGGCCGTTATATGTCGCTCACTCAGCAGCATTTTGATATACGGATGGTCCAGGCGGAGGAGCAGATGCGGGCCCACACTCGTGGACTTGGCGCCCTGATCCAGACTCGTTTCCATGATCAGGGGTACTTCATTCAGCGCACTCTTCAAGACCGTGATGCTTTTCTGGATCTTAATCTTCAGGATCCCATGTACACGGGCCCACGTTTCTCTGACCCCAATGCCTATGGGTTTATGTACCCTGACGGCATTGATCCTTTTGGCGCCTTCCAGCAGGCTCAGGGTGATGATGATGATGATCCGGCTGAGGATTAGGGATGGTCTTCCTTTTGATGGTGGTTTCGGTTCTTGAGTGGTTCTAGTTTTTTTATGTGTGTTTTCTGTTTGTTGTCTTTAGTGGTCCTTCGGGGACCGGTTTATGGTTGTTTTAGTTCTTTGCTGTCCTCTTATCTATGGTTGTCTTTTGTGTCTGGCTCTCGTTGTGGAGAGTCTTTTATCTTCTTACTATGAAATGTATGGGTCCAGCATGTATTCACTTTCTCTTTAATATATTCATGCATGCTTTTTCTTTAAATACTCATGTCTTTTCTTTTATGCAATGTTTCTATTGATTATCCCCATCTTTGACTAAGTAACAAAGGGGAAGAAATCGTATTGAGGGGGAGCTGTCTACCTACGGGGGAGCTACTCCCTGAAGATGCTATCTCTCTCTATTTTGTCAATTATCAAAATGGGGGAGTTTGTTGGCACATTTTATTTTGAGTAATTAACAGCATCTTCGTAGTTTAGTCTTCTGTTCTTCAGATTCAAATATTCTCAGAAGATGTACTACATGGAGTTCTTCACTTCAAGAGCTTCCTCCTTCTTCCTTGAAGACTGTAGCAGTTACCGGCGTTTTCTGCTTAGAGTCTTCGTGTCTGTACTGGTCTAGGTATTTCTGTAAACACTAAAGGATGGATGATAACTAAAAGCACAAATCGAAAAACATGTCATTCAGAGCGGCATACCGACGGTATGCTTCGGCATACCGACGGTATACCGTTTTCGTGTCCAGAAAAGGTTCTGTGACAAAAAGCGACATACCGACGGTATGCTTCGGCATACCGACGGTATACCATTTTTGGACTCTAGAAAGTTGCTGTCTCGAAATGTCGGCATACCGACGGCATGCTGCGGCATACCGGCGGCATGTCGTTTTTAGCAACACAAAAGTTGCTGTGATCAACTGTCGGCATACCGACGGTATGCTGCGGCATACCGGCGGCATGCCGTTTCTAGCAGCTCTAAACTTTCTGTGACATTCTATCGGCATACCGACGGTATGCTCCGGCATACCGGCGGTATACCGAATTTCGAATACTTAGTTTTCGATTTGGTCTGACACGCATTAATGGCCGCATTTAATGCTCTTGAACGGTCATAATTATGACCGTTACTATTTGGCCGGCATACCGGCGGTATGCCGCGGCATACCGACGACATGCCGGTCTGCCTGCATTTCAGAGCATTAAATGCCACCTACTCTTGGTTTTCTTATAAAAGGAAGCTCTCTCTCTCTTGAGCTTCCTCACCAACTCTTCCATAAATTTTTCAACAACCAAGAGCTCCACCATTAATACTCTTCAAAGCTTTTCATTGTCATCCTCTCCCAAAGTGCTAGAGTATTAAAGAGTTATACATTTCGATCTTCACGTGTTAGAAGATCAACAAGTTCTCATTCTCTTTTGTTTGAAGTTGGCGAGCCTTCGTAAGAAAACTCGTGTGTAGAAGTTGGCGAGTCTTCAGATCCAAACTCGTGTTGAAGTTGGCGAGTTCTTCGGATCCAAACTCGTGTGTACTATTTGGATAATAGTGGATTAAAGCCGGAGAGAGTTCCGGGACTGGATTGCCTCAAAAGAGGATACCAGGATACATCCTTGCGTTTGCGTTTGATCTTTCTACTCTTTACTTTCAATTGTCTTTATTGCATCAATTGTTGTAGTTTATATTTTATTTCCCTATTCACCCCCCCTCTAGGGTTACATTACTGGTGCGGGATACATGGCTGGTACTGAATGTGGAACACGTGCTGGATGCGGGGCTGTTGCTGGTGGTAGAACAGATGCTGGTGGCAGACCGGGTGCTGGTGGTGGAGTCTGCGAAGAAAACTGTAGAGGTGGTAGAATATCGCCTCTGCGGAATCTCGAGGGCTGCGGTTGATTGCCCATATGAGTGAGCTGGCCTACTTGTGTTGGTGGAGTCATGTACGTGAAAAAGCCTCCTGTAGCCGGTGGAGTGTTCAATTTAGCATTGTTCCTGTCTTGAGAGTCCATCTTAACTGCTAATCAAAGAAAATATTTTAGCCGTTGAAGAGATTTTCAAGCAAGATGCAAATCAAGGTTTCAATGAAATCAAGGATTAGAGAACAGTAATGAGTCAAGACATGTGGATGAGATCCTAAGTGTCTAATCTTATTTGCAGGCTCACGACGGCACAGTGACGTAACCGAAATGATTAACGTAGACCTGTATGGGCCACCAAAAAAACTTGTCACGACCCACACCGCTTTTCGGATACGAAGCGTGTCCAAGCCCAGCCTACGCTGCAGTGTCGACAGTAGTACGCTGTCTAAATACATGTCATGACAATGTAGAATCACATGGTAAACTATATCTCATCCACAGAATAATCGAATCAATCGAGATCAATGAAATACCAAAGAAAACTGAATAATATAACTGAATATATCTAAGATTCAATGTCACGTCCGGTGGACACAAATCCACTACCAATAGATGAAAAAATAGAGAAATACAAGAAATGAACCAACTGAGTACAACCGGCTAACCAAGTAACCTCAACTACAAAGCGCCGTGATCTGAAGCTATCTCAAATCCACTCGTCTGTTCCTGACTCAAACTCGGCTAACCTGAAGAGATCATCAGGTCCTCAGAGGACTAGCAAGATACATAAAAATGAGCCTTTCTAACAGTTTATTGTGCATGGAGAAAAATACAGAATAAACAAGTAAAACTAAGCAATAAATAAACATGAATCTGTACAATGTCTACACATAAATGAACTGCTGAACAAGGACTAGAGAACTCATGTCAAGATGTCAACGGATGACCAGATCGAATACTCAAACCCTCGTCTCTAGTGTGGACTCACAGGTTTGAACTACTAACCCTCGCCCCTAGTGTGGACTCGCAGGTTAGCATCACCCTCGCCCCTAGTGTGGACTCGCATGTGTGAACCATATACTACTAACCCCCATCCCTAGTGTGGACTTGCAGGCTAGCATCTACTACTAACCCTCGTCCCTAGTGTGGACTCGCAGGCTAGCATCACCCTCGTCCCTAGTATGGACTCGCAGGCTAGCATCACCCTCGTCCTTAGTGTGGACTCGCAGGCTAGCATCACCCTCGTCCCTAGTATGGACTCGCAGGTGTGGACCAATAACTACTAACCCTCGTCCCTAATGTGGACTCGCAGGTTAGCTTCACGATTTCAAGACAAGGAGGCATGACTCAACCAATGCACGATCAATAAGACACAAGGCTAACTGTGAACGCGGTCTACAAATCAATGATACCAATATACGAACAGGATATGAAAGATACATATCAATAATATAAGAAAAATTGGATAATAAATAAAGACAGTACATGTAAATAAAGCTGTGTAGAAAGGCAAGGTATACTTACCTTAGGTCCTGAGCTGCTGGTAAGGTTCAGAGCACTGAGTCAAATCCAATTAACCTGTTTAGGGAATTCTAGTATTAGCAAAATGATTGTACACCATGATAAGCTACCTACTAGTTTCTAAGTCTATTCCTAGACCATTTCTTATTTCTATTATTAGTCAAGAGACCCACATCCCTTCTATTGATGCTAACTAATATATTGTGGCAACTAATACCTGTGTGTAACCATGAACCATAGTGCCAACTGATACCTTACTTGCTTCCCATATCAGCAGCATCTTATTATTGCTATTTCCCTCTGTTGGTCACTGTCTATACCCCTAGTCATGGGGCTATAACCCTTCTTATGTATAATTGCATGTGCACCATCCTTTCCTAGTATTGTGTTTAATAGTGACCATGTGAGTCCTGCACCAGCCTTTGCAGAACAGTATGGTAAGGAGGGAGTGCATTCAAGTACAATCAATCTATATGAGATAGGGAGAATATGGCAGAAGTAGGTATATTATTCAGTCTTGAGTCTCTTCTGAAATTTGACCAAGTATTTATCTACCAATACACATTCCAAAACACAGGTATCAATGAATACTACAAGCCCAAATCTCATGGTTGTTCATAGTCCTGTACTTGGTACTCATATACCTTATCCTCTTGTTTTATCCTACAGGTATTTGCTGGTGTCCTTACATTGATGACAAATATACAAGGAAAACTTAACATCTGAACTTATGAGAACTGAATTGTTAATATATACAGGACTACACCTGACTCTCTTGAACTTAATCCAGATGCAGGACAACACAGAGCAAAAAGGCTGAACCTGATTACTCTCTTTATAGTTGTGTCTATACACACGAAGGGTTCCTGGATGTTCTGATATTAAGGAACTTATGATTTGGTTCCCCTTAGTTCTCGTGTTGATAGCTTGGATCCCCAGTGCATCAGTATTGATGAAATCAACCCCAATTTTAGGCACCCCCCTTGTTTCTATACCACAATTGAATAATCAAGGAGACTTTGATACTCTGCACCCTGACTTCCCTCATCTAACCCTACTGGCAAGGGCAAAACACATATGTGTCAGTCGATTCAATCTAGAGATTATATGGGTCTTACATCAAACACCTATGATATCACACCATATCAGACTTCATTTAAAGGGAAGGACTGGATGTAACACCCATTTTTTTGAAATAAGGGTATTTAAGTCATTTTAGTCATTTTGTGATTTTCTAGATGTTTTTGGCTTGTGGTTGTTTTAGCATTTGGTTTAACCTTAGATAACCCATATTAGAGGCTAACCATGACATATGATGATCATCTAGCTAATTAGAATTTATTTTATACTTTGGTTTAATTTAGAAGGCCATTTGACCATTTTTAGGCTATTTAATTAATTGGCCTTTTACCCTTTTTGTTAATAGGCTTAAACTCAACCTAGACAGAGAAGAGGGGCCCATGAACCAACCCTAACCCTAGTAGGACTTGTATGGCCGGCCAAAACAGGGAAACCCCTATTTTCTATATAAGCATTGCATTAGTATGGACACCCCCTTTACAAAACCCTAGTTTCTAGCTCTCCAAAACCCTAACTTTTTCATTCGACCTCCGTTTTACCTCAAACGAAGTGCGTTGTGATCGTGGGAAGGAGGAGAACTTGCTGGAGCATTGCTAGCAAGGAGTTGGAGGCGTTTGCTCGGTGGAAACTGGTCGTCTCATTGATCGAGGAGTCAGTTTCATTGATTATTCAACTCTCAATAGGTAAACACCTAAACACCATAGTTTCTTCTAATTTTTCTTCATAGTAGCATGCATCTAGGTACCCTAGACCCACCCATGAAGTTTGGTTAAGTTTTGCGTCTGTTTGATAGGTGTTTCGGACACGTATCAGATTAGGGTTTAACGTGTTCGATGATTTGTCTCATAGAATTCGACACTGTTATTATTGCAAACTAATTTCACAATTTGATAGCCCTAGATGTAGGGATTCCTAAACCTTAGGTTTGTGCGAGAGTCGACACATTTTCTTGTCCAAAACTGGACACGCACGTGCAACACGAGGACCGTACGTGTGTCCTGCCGCTGCCGTGTCCGTTCTCGCTGGACACGACGACTCGATGCACGAAAATTGGTGAGTGAGTAGCGGTCATGACTGACATGATGCTCGTAAATTTTGGTGTGAGTTCATGGAGAATCGAGGGAGAAATCGACGTGGCACCGATTTTGGCCTGTCGTGCGCGCGTGAGTTTGCGGCGCCCGATACGCACGTCATGCGACTCGGACACGTGTCGAGAGTCCAGTACAGACACGTGGACGTGTAGTCCTATAGGTGGGCTATGTGTACGAGCAACCACGTGTCCTAATTCGATCTTTGTCGAGCCCTAGGTCGCGTGACACGCGTGCACGAGAACTGGATCTCAGTTTTGATTCACGAGTGTCCAGGACACTTTGTGTCCTATTTTCTTGGACATAATGACACCTGCACCTCATGTTCAAACACGTGACCCTTTACCAACCTATGGTTTCGAGCATTAGTTGATTTTCTAATGATTTAGGTCATGTTAGACATTATTTGGGTATCGAGTTTAGGTATCAGATTTCAAGTTTCAGTTTCCTTTACTGTTAAGTATTTTTGGTTCTGTCCAGTTTTAGATTTCAATTTGGTTCCTGTATAAAATCAACCTACATACCCTATTAGACCTATCTAGGAGTATCTACTAGTTGGCATATTGGATAGGGTGTGTTCGAGTTGGTTTTGATATCGGGCATTCAAGTTCAGATTTTTCTCCCTGTTTCAGTTTTGTTGTTATGGTTCCAGGCTCAGATTTCAAAGTAAAATCTTGTACAAAACTAACCTACAGATCCTGCATTACCCCATCTATGTGATACCTATTAGTCTTGCATCATGGAGAGGCTATGTTCAAGTTGTGATCTTAGCATAGAGTCTTCGAGTAGATATCCATATAGGTTATCAATAGGAATATGTATTTTCCTATAACTGATGTTTAGATGGGTAGGTTGATCCTTGTTTCAGAATTTATTCAGTAAAACTGATTTTAGTGATGCCTAGTATAGTTAGCTATTAGTCCAATTTGTTAATACAAGTTTAGTTAGGATTTGTAATGTCCAGTTTAGCTTAATTGATTAGTTAGGACTGTTTGTTAGAGTTAGAATAGAAATCTAAATTTTGTGATGTATATATATGAATGGGTTAATGTAGGATGGTTTTTAGGAAGGCTGAGTTCAGTTAGTTGCTTGTTTAATCGAGATTGGTTGATGCCAAGTTAAGTTGGCTATTAGATAAGGATTGGTGAACATCAAGTTAAGTTTATTTTGATTAACTAAGTTAAGGACTAGTGTTGAAGTTAAAATAGAGTTTAGCATTGAGATTTTCTATTTTCTAAAACTAGAATGTTCCTAAGAGATAACCCTAACCTAGAGTCTTGGTATATGCTAGTCTAAGGTATAGATATTAGATATAGGGCAATATGAGTTAAGGTATTGTGAATTACATTGGTTGTTAGGATTAGGCTTCTTGGACCTAAGATAACACCAACTCAATACCCAAAATCAACTCTAGGACTAGTATTGACCTAAAAATTGACTTGTAGACTAGTTGACCAAACTTTGACCTAGTTTGACTAGTCTGGTTGACCAAAGTTGACCCAAGGTTGACTTTGACTTAGATTGCCCTAAATCATGTAGAATTTGCATTGAAGACTTTTCTTATGATATTTTAGACTGTATTATGATATATGGTTATTTTAAATAGGATCTTATTACTCCAGTCCAGTCACTTTTCATCATCAGCAGTTCGGATTGCCAGGCGAGTACATTCTCTGATCTTTTCATACTTCTTTGGATATGTACTCTTGTTATAGACTAGTATACTTGATGCTGACACGACGTTCACACGGATCAGTACCCTCTGGATCTTTTCATGCGATGTTATCCCCTCGGATACATCGAGTATGTCATGTTCATGTACTTTATCATGGTCATCATGTACTCCATGTATTCACATTTATCCATGTGCACCCATATGTTATTCATGTACACTCATGACCATATGAGTTCCATGTATACAGTAGTTGTTATCCATGTGCAATAACATAACATGCTTCGATCCTTGTGTATTGGTTGAGGACAGGAAGAGTGTAGTTGGTTATGTGATCATTATCCCCAGTAGTTATCCATGTGCATTCCATAGCTGTATCCATGTGCAACCCAAGCTGTTTACATAACCAATTCATGCTCTGATTCACGTAGAAGGTTATATTCTTATTTATCATATTATATCTCAGTTTATATCTTCTCTCTGGTTGATTTCTCTTTACAGCGATTCATGTATAATTTTCTATAGCTTGCTTTATATGTCCATTCTTCCTGATATGAACTGTTGTGAGAGATATGTGCTCGTTCTGTCCTGACTGGGCATGTTGAAAATTTTACAGGTGATGATGAGGAGTACTGTCCTACTTATTATGGCATTGGCTTAGATGACACTGGCGACGTGGACCCACAGGAGGATCCCACAGTCGCTGAGGACTTGCCCATAGTCTAGCTGAGACTTAGTACTTTATTTGTATTTTCTGTTTGAGACTTTATGAGTTGTACTTGAGATTATTTCTGGTGGTTTACACCTAGACTTTTATTGTGACTCTCTTGAGATTCTTCTTCTATTCCATTTTAGTATTGTGATTGAGTTACGTATTATTTTACTCTCTATTCATAGTTCCTTTAGATTGTGTTAGATATGGTGACTCAGTACAGCGTTCTAATGCCGACACTGCGACGTAGGCTGGGCGTTCGTTACTTCTCGTGCCCTTACACTGGGTGCAGGTCGTGATACGTTTTTAGTGGTGGCCCATACAGGTCAGTCACAATCACAACTAGTGTGATTCGTAGTGATACTCGAACTAGAGTATCATTACAGCCTGCAATAGGATATAGGATATAAGTTAAGGTACTCAATCACATTAGGAAAACTCTTATCAAATTCTTGCTGTTAATTGTCTTCTTTTGAAAACAACTGTCCTCCTTGATGATTTCGTTTCTTTTCAGTAATTGATCCCTTGTTGATCTGTCTTCAAGATAGTTAAGGAGATATGATTTCATCCCTTCGGTCCATGCAGGACCAGATTCGCATTAGTGCGATGTCGTGGTAGTACGGTAATTTAATTGTATTATTACGAGCCTGCTATAGAGTATATGAAGTAAAGTTTTAGAATGAGAAGATACCCAATCACTATTAGAATTTCCTGAGAGATTCCTGGAACGACCCTTGAGAATCTCATTTTGAGCTTCGATTTAAATTCCCTTTCCCTTATTTTTTGTATCTTGTTTGAACTCGTTTCACCAATACCCTTACTTTCTTGTACTTAATAATAGTTTGGAAGATGGCTACACTGCTACATACTCATTGGTCAAATACATGGCTAGAAGGATTACATTAAGGAATTGGAATACACGGAGACTTTGACTAAGTTATAAGGGCATTTTTCTAAAAGGATGATTTAATGATTAGTAGTTTGTAAGTTGGGATATTATCAAGAAAATTTATCTTGAAGATTCTAAGTAGTAATCACCGGAGGATTAAAAAAAATTATATTTTGATACTGGAGGAAAATAGTTAGAATCTACATAAATTGATTTCAGGAATCGATGTGATTCATGAATTATTGGATTATGATTATACATCTTTGAACGTATATAGATTGGTTTGATAATGATCAAAAAAAGGAGGGGGGGTGGCAGTATGAACTATTAAATGGAGTAGTACAAGTTGCGATGTATATGATTATTGAATTTCAATTTAAGTGGAAGCAATGATATTAAAATTTTTGGTTAGAAGATCGGGAAGATATGAAAACGAATGTTTGGAAAAAAAATCTCAAATTTGGAATCGTGTCAATTGATTGAAGATTTAAAAATCTATTTAGATTTTGGTTTAAGAAGTAGTGATTACGTTGCAATAACTTGGAAAGAGAAATTATGGTTGATAAATGCGTTAAAATACTGAGTTATAATGCTACATTGCCGTTATAAGCTAAGTGTCTATCTTGAGGATTATTTGAGACAAGTTGGGAGTTTTAAAAGTTATGAAGTGATATAGAATTTTATGGAGTCATGATTCATTAACTATGATTGAAATATTAAATTTTGGAAAGGTCAGTAGTAATGTGATAAAAGTTATTATGAGATTTATGAAAAAGATTTAAATGTTAGTCGTGATTAGATTGGAAGGCTTAGAGTGAATACAAATTGAGGTAGTTATTTTGAAATTTCTTTTTAAAGGAATGTAATGGTAGGCCACCAAGGTAACCTTAATGAGATAGAAGTGTTCCACACTAACTGCCATATCACTCATGACTATGATAGTAGTATATACTCCAGTGTTGTTAGTCGTCCGCCAAACTATGGGACTGTATCTCAATCTGGACTTATTCAACCTTTCCTCAAACCTAGATCTTTCATTGTGACTTTCTAACCATTTGTATTTGATCGTCCCTTAACAGTATTCTTCCTTTAGCACTGTGTCCCTAAATTATTTCACTGGATTCTTAATTAAATTTATTTCATGCTTCAACTTGATTTTCTTATTCCTATATTAGTTGTCACCTCTTGAACCCTTACCATGATACTAAAATACTTTCTGACTTAAATTCGAGATCCAACCATGACTCAATTCTTTCGACCCGACATGTGATGGTGTTCTTCTTGTTTCTTTAAATGCTTAACGTTGTACCTTATCTTGATTGCTTGACCAGCTTAGTTAAGGATCTTGGACTATATATATATATATTTTTTTCTTTCTTCTTCATCATTACCTCCCTTACTTATACTTGACTACCTTATGTTGCTAATTTAGCCTTAGTTTTGCAAGCTTATCTCTTTTTCGAGTTTGATCATGACATATTTTATTGGGTCGACCCACTAACATATTGTCTAATCAGAACCGGTGTATGATGGTCTGATCAACCTAGTACACTTTGGTTCGCTTTTATATATTACTCTACATGGAAGAGACTCTAGGGCATATGTCTCATCCACGACAGTTTGGCAATTCTTCTTGAATTATTTCGTCGTCTATGAACCACGTATTGTACTCAATAGCATCGTCTTGAACTCTTTTTGCTTTTGTCTTTCACTTATGTCAGAAAGACAAGACACTGTACTTAATAGGTCAACCCAGGGTATCACGTTTAGCTACCTTATCCAAAGAAGGATATTGACTTATTTCTATATTCTCGCAGTATTCTTTAGGATTTCAATAGTTTTGAATTCTAAACCCTTGATCGCGACCAGTTGACTTGGTCATTCCCTTATCATCCAATGTCTGGAACCTTATTCAATTGAATTAATTTAAATATGACATAGATCTCCAAAACTTGGATACTCGTGCCCAGACTTCAATGACCTCGTTCTCCATCTTGCCAAACCTCGATTCATCCTGTAATTGATCAACTTAGATCATATCGAGATTAAAATTCTTATAGATATATATATAGTGTGCTTGGATTTCAGTGTTATTGACAGTCGTGCTTTAAACTTTCGATTTTGATCATCTTTAGAATAGTAATGCTTTATGGTTAATTTCAGTTGTTTTTTATCACCGATATTTGTGTAGGACGACAGACTGCCTTACAGCCCGATAATTTATTATTTTTCCTTATCTTTTCCAGAATGGCACCTATGACCAGAGTTTGTCCCCAATGTACAGCTGCAATTTCGGATGAGACCGAGATTGTACTTTCCCCTTCTATTGCTCAGGAGGTGTTAGTAGCCTCACCGGAGAATTTACCTCCATCTCCTATCCTTCAGGAGAGGACTGCAGTTCAGCCGGAGATTGAGGGCCTTCCTTTGCCTCCCAGAGTGGTACCCCATGCCATTCCTGATGGAGCTCATATTTACAGACTTCTTCAGGATGTGCAGGAGGTGCAGAGACTTCAGGCCGAGCTTATGAGAGAGCAGAGTCTCAGTTTTCAACTGTTATAGGATTACATGCATTCGAGAGAGGAGCCTAGTCCCAAGAGAGCGAGGAGCAGTTTTTACCCAGAGCCTCAGGAGTACCCAGGCTTTCAGCCTAGATCAGTCTATCCAGTTCAGATTTCTGTCCAGCAGAGACCAGTTGAGTGGGTGCCTACCTGTACTTTATGTAAGAAGCTTAGGTACGTATGGAAGGACTGTAGGAAGAGACTAGGATTATGCCTATTTTGTGGGTCAGCTGCACACAAGATACGAGACTGTCCTACTACACTTGTCCCTAGTCGAAGCCTACCTCCAGGAGAGAGTTCCAGCTGCCAGACCTAGTAGAGGTGAGTTATTGACCCATACCTTATCCTATCTTGATGATTACTGTACCCTACCATAATGTTTGTATGCTTGATACCGTATGACTACTTTTGATCTAGTATGACTTTAGTAGCTAGACGAAACTCCAGACTGATTACCTGTCATAACCCTGTATGATTTCTTTTCAACTGCATGATTTAGATAAGTTTTCTTAAGACCATGATTGTTGGGATTTTGACCTAGAAGGGTAGGATCATTTTAATTTCGAGGACAAAATTATTTTTAAGGAGGGTAGACTTGTAACACCCATTTTTCTGAAATAAGGGTATTTAAGTCATTTTAGTCATTTTGTGATTTTCTAGATGTTTTTGGCTTGTGGTTGTTTTAGCATTTGGTTTAACCTTAGATAACCCATATTAGGGGCTAACCATGACATATGATGATCATCTAGCTAATTAGAATTTATTTTATACTTTGGTTTAATTTAGAAGGCCATTTGACCATTTTTAGGCTATTTAATTAATTGGCCTTTTACCCTTTTTGTTAATGGGTTAAACTCAACTTAGACAGAGAAGAGGGGCCCATGAACCAACGCTAACCCTAGTAGGACTTGTATGGCCGGCCAAAACAGGAAAACCCCCTTTTCTATATAAGCATTGCATTAGTATGGACACCCCCTTTACAAAACCCTAGTTTCCAGCTCTCCAAAACCCTAACTTTTTTATTCGACCTCCGTTTCACCTCAAACAAAGTGCATTGTGATCGTAAGAAGGAGAAGAACTTGTTGGAGCATTGCTAGCAAGGAGTTAGAGGCGTTTGCTCGGTGGAAACTGGTCGTCTCATTGATCGAGGAGTCAGTTTTATTGATTATTCAACTCTCAACTGGTAAACAACTAAACACCATAGTTTCTTCTGATTTTTCTTCATAGTAGCATGCATCTAGGTACCCTAGACCCACCCATGAAGTTTGGTTAAGTTTCGTGTCTGTTTGATAGGCGTTTCGGACACGTATCGGATTAGGGTTTAACGTGTTCGATGATTTGTCTCATAGAATTCGACACGGTTATTATTGCAAACTAATTTCACGATTTGATAGCCCTAGATGTAGGGATTCCTAAACCCTAGGTTTGTGCAAGAGTTGACACATTTTCGTATCTAAAACTGGACACGCACGTGCAGCACGAGGATCGCGCGCGTGTCCTACTGCTGTCGTGTCCGTTCTCGCTGGACACGACGACTCGACGCATGAAAATTGGTGAGTGGGTAGGGGCCATGACTGACATGATGCTCGTAAATTTTGGTGTGATTTCGTGGAGAATCGAGGGAGAAATCGACGTGGCACCGATTTCGGCCTATCGCGCGCGCGTGAGTTTGCGGCGTCCGATACGCACGTCGTGCGACTCGGACACGTATTGAGAGTCCAGTGCAGACACGTGGACGTGTAGCCCTATAGGTGGGCTACGTGTATGAGCAACCATATGTCCTAATTTGATCTGTGTCGAGCCCTAGGTCGCGTGACACACGTGCACAAGAACTGGATCTCAGTTTTGATTCACGAGTGTCCAGGACACTTCGTGTCCTATTTTCTTGGGCACAATGACACATGCACCTCATGTTCAAACACATGACACTTTACCAACCTATGGTTTCGAGCATTAGTTGATTTTCTAATGATTTAGGTCATGTTAGACATTGTTTGGGTATCGAGTTTAGGTATCAGATTTCAAGTTTTAGTTTCCTTTACTGTTAAGTATTTTTGGTTCTGTCCAGTTTCAGATTTCAATTTGGTTCCTGTATAAAATCAACCTACAGACCCTATTAGACCTATCTAGGAGTATCTACTAGTTGGCATATTGGATAGGGTGTGTTCGAGTTGGTTTTGATATCGGGTATTCAAGTTCAGATTTTTCTCCCTGTTTCATTTTTGTTGTTATGGTTCCAGGCTCAGATTTCAAAGTGAAATCCTGTACAAAACCAACCTACAAATCCTGCATTACCCCATCTATGTGATACCTATTAGTCTTGCATCATGGAGAGGCTATGTTCAAGTTGTGGTCTTAGCATAGAGTCTTCGAGTAGATATCCATATAGGTTATCAATAGGAATAGGTATTTTCCTATAACTGATGTTTAGATGGGTAGGTTGATCCTTGTTTCAGAATTTATTCAGTAAAACTGATTTCAGTGATGCCTAGTATAGTTAGCTATTAGTCCAATTTGTTAATACAAGTTTAGTTAGGATTTGTAATGTCCAGTTTAGCTTGATTGATTAGTTAGGACTGTTTGTTAGAGTTAGAATAGAAATCTGAATTTTGTGATGTATATATATGAATGGGTTGATGTAGGATGGTTTTTAGGAAGGCTAAGTTCAGTTAGTTGCTTGTTTAATCGAGATTGGATGATGCCAAGTTTAGTTGGCTATTAGATAAGGATTGGTGAACATCAAGTTAAGTTTATTTTGATTAACTAAGTTAAGGACTAGTGTTGAAGTTAAAATAGAGTTTAGCATTGAGATTTCCTATTTTCTAAAACTAGAATGTTCCTAAGAGATACCCTAACCTAGAGTCTTGGTATATGCTAGTCTAAGGTATAGATATTAGATATAGGGCAATATGAGTTAAGGTATTGTGAATTACATTGGTTGTTAGGATTAGGCTTCTTGGACCTAAGATAACACCAACTCAATACCCAAAATCAACTCTAGGACTAGTATTGACCTAAAAATTGACTTGTAGACTAGTTGACCAAACTTTGACCTAGTTTGACTAGTCTGGTTGACCAAAGTTGACCCAAGGTTGACTTTGACTTAGATTGCCCCAAATCATGTAGAATTTGCATTGAAGACTTTCCTTATGATATTTTAGACTGTATTATGACATGTGGTTGTTTTAAATAGGATCTTATTACTCCAGTCCAGTCACTTTTCATCATCAGCAATTCGGATTGCCAGGCGAGTACATTCTCTGATGTTTTCATGCTTCTTTGGATATGTACTCTTGTTATAGACTAGTATACTTGATGCTGACACGACGTTCACACAGATCAGTACCCTCTGGATCTTTTCATGCGATGTTATCCCCTCGGATACATCGAGTATGTCATGTTCATGTACTTTATCATGGTCATCATGTACTCCATGTATTCACATTTATCCATGTGCACCCATATGTTATTCATGTACACTCATGACCATATGAGTTCCATGTATACAGTAGTTGTTATCCATGTGCAATAACATAACATGCTTCGATCCTTGTGTATTGGTTGAGGGCAAGGAGAGTGTAGTTGGTTATGTGATCATTATCCCCAGTAGTTATCCATGTGCATTCCATAGCTGTATCCATGTGCAACCCAAGCTGTTTACATAACCAATTTATGCTCTGATTCACGTAGAAGGTTATATTCTTATTTATCATATCATATCTTCTCTCTGGTTGATTTCTCTTTACAGCGATTCATGTATAATTTTCTATAGCTTGCTTTATATGTCCATTCCTGATATGAACTGTTGTGAGAGATATGTGCTCGTTCCGTCCTGACTGGGCATGTTGAAAATTTTACAGGTGATGCTGAGGAGTACTGTCCTACTTATTATGGAATTGGCTTAGATGACACTGGCGACGTGGATCCACAGGTAGATCCCACAGTCGCTGAGGACTTGCCCATAGTCTAGCTGAGACTTAGTACTTTATTTGTATTTTCTGTTTGAGACTTTATGAGTTGTACTTGAGATTATTTCTGGTGGTTTACACCTAGACTTTTATTGTGACTCTCTTGAGATTCTTCTTCTATTCCATCTTAGTATTGTGATTGAGATACGTATTATTTTACTCTCTATTCATAGTTCCTTTAGATTGTGTTAGATATGGTGACTCATGACAGCATTCTACCGCCGACACTGTGGCGTAGGCTGGGCGTTCGTTACTTCTCGTGCCCTTACATTGGGTGCGGGTCGTGACACTGGATGCACTTCCTTCTACCTACACTTGTGACACATATCACCCCAAGAGAATTCAGTGCTTGTAATGACAGGAAATGGTACTGCCCATAGGTGAAATAGGACACCCATGATATCCCTACTACCTATTCTTAAGACTTAGCACTTGTCCAGAGTTATTGACCTGTTTATACCTAGTCCCTATAGGTTTCTTAAGATTGAGGTGTTGTCCTGTTATAAACCTACCCTTATGTACATGACCTGGACACTTGGATGTACAATTTGGCAGACTATGTTAAACATTTGTGGGATATCAAGGGAACCCCTGGTTCAGAATCCCCTGTGCAACAAGAAAACCTTGAGCCACTCCCAAGGACAGCTCACTACTATCCCAACCTGAATTCAAATGTCAGGTTGTTCTGTACACTCAACTTTTCATTCACTTCCTCGAGATTGGTTATTAAACAGAAGATTAAATGATGGTAAACTGAACATCAGAACCACATAGCAGGAACAGGATAAACAATTATCAAATATGCTAAATGAGTTGGTTGATAGAATGGCGTTATAATCATATTGGCTATTGATAACTCCTATGATCTCCTACTAAAAAATAAGAGATGGAAGTATCTAACATTGTTCTGTCTTCCATAAAGAAAAGATTTTTTGTTTTCATAAAGCAATTCCTATGTAGTTCCATAAGACAAGTGGGACACTGGGAGTAATGACGTTATATATGCCATTAAGAAAGACAAGATGGAAGTATCTAACATCGTTCCATCTTTCCATAAGGAGAAGATTGTTGGTTACCTACAGCTAGGGGTTAGACTCCCCATCCTGTCACAGAGCCCAGTCCCAGTTCTCCCCATTGCCTCGAGGCTAGTAGGGTGGTTCATGCTTATATCATTGGGTATACCAGGGAAGCCTGCTTGGAGGGTACTCCCCCAGTGCAAGGACAGTAGTATGGAAAAGCACAAGAACCCTTTTGTCAATATCCTGGTTACTTCGAGGGTTCACAAACCCTTCAATCCTTCCAGTAATCTGGTTTCCAACTCCTGCCTGTATCAGAATTGAGTTTCTCGTGTATCTATTGAAGTATAACATCATACACCTACCCATCTATCTATGTGTCCTACAGGAACAATATCATATGATCAAGAAGGTTTGGAGATGTTACCTGTATCAGCACCAAATCCCAATACTCTGCTCAATCCCTTGATGACAGAAAGATGAGGGTTTTGTTAGGGTTTTTGTAGAGAGTCGGCCAATCCTCTTCTATGAATACCAGTGTTTGATCACAAGGAGAAGATAAGGAGGTTAGATTTTGCTCCTATCTAAACCTGGTGAAGGTTGATTCGAATTTGATTCAAATTTGAGTACAGGCTGCTATAGTTTTTCAAAAAAGAAGTTTGAATAATAACTATTTGTATATAGGTCCCTGTCAATGCAATTATTACTCATTTGAACTTTCTATTTGTATTTCAAGCAAAACCATTAATAAACATAACCATGTAGGTGACAATAAATAACATAAATAAATAAAAAATGAGAGGATAAAATTGGTCAAGGGGTTGACAGAGAGAGTCAAGAACCCGCCCACCTTAAGCCGATACACCTCGTCGTTTCGCCGAGCTGAAGCGGCTCGCTTCCATAACTTGGTCGCATAGCTAACTCTCCTGACTTAGCCATTCCTTGAACTACTCGGTTGATTTGGCCTATCGCTCCCATGCCACGATCCGTAATCCAGCATAAAGGCATAGCCTGCACACCAGATCAACTAATATCAGCACTTGCTCAAACGGGACTTATACTTTACATTGATTCGATTCATAGATTCCAACCGACTCAAAGTTTACCTTTGGCCAACGTAACACTTGCATCAATTTGCATCGATACCTCATCGGGTCAACGCAACTCTTTGAGTCAACGACTCATCATAATGCACCGTGCGGAGCGGGGAATTACAACAGTCACCTTCAAGTGCATCAACGAAGACAATGCGACGCATCTTCACCCTTGGGAGCATCTCATCAACAGAATGTGCTCGAGCAAACAAGTTCATTTCGGAAGGACGTGAGAGAACGAGAAGCAAACCCTCTCCATGCCACTATTTATAGGCCGGGCAAATCAATCCCATACGCCAAGTGGCTAGCTTTTCGAATCCTGTGTAATGAATTTGCATTAAATGGTGATGAACCTGACACTTCGAATTCAGCCAAGTCAAAAACGGCTATTTAAAGCACTCGAAGAACGTAACAGTCGGGCCCATAAAGACGTGTCATGCAAAATGGATGCGCCGACTAGACCGCGTATCATACTGATGCGCTTATCAACACCAAGTGCCTCATAAGGATGCGCCCCCATGCGTCCTCCTGCGCCTAGTGGAACGTCGATCGATGCGCCCACTCAACAGCCCATCACCTGTCAAGAACATTAAATGCTGAAGTCTGACAGAGTTGGCAGCATGTCCCCCGAGGACTGAACAGTTGACAGCTTTTTCAGAAGACGAAGCGTCGCCGACGTCAGCATCATCATTACTCTCCTCCGGCGGTTACAAGCCACGTGGCCGCCCAACCATTTCGCACGCGCCTCCACAGCTATGTGCCCAAATCTCTGCATGCGCCTCAAAAGCCGTGCGCCTCAGACTTTTCTCTGATCCCTAAAGACAGAAGTAAAGTCACTACTGAAGCCCCGCATGTGCCTCAAAAGCCATGCGCCCCGACTGGTTCGTGACTCCTAAAGGTTACGAGCCAAAGCCTCCTCATGTGCCCAATCCCAGGCGCATCCTATCAGATCACTCCCCACCAAATCCGAGATCTTCGAGCCATGGACCTACGATATGCGTCCTTTGACTTGATTCAGCCTATGAAGGGGTGCTAATCACCCAAGATCTCAGCAACTGAAAGATCCTCTCCATTGCTATGTGTCAGCTCTGCCGTAGCCCACGACAGCAACAAGAAGGGTTCAACTCCTCAATCAGAACGCATCGCCCATGCGCCTCTATCAGCAACCACTATATGGCATCTCCGCGTACAGGCGTATCCTACATGTACGTATGAGCAGCCAGCCTGCAAAGCTATAAATAGAGGGATCACTTCCTTCTTACGGACACCTACAGACACACACATCGTACAACCACCGACATACATATAAAGAGAGGCAGATACAGACACTCAACATCTTCTTCCTCTCTGCAAGCTCCAGCACCCAGAGCAACTCAGACCTTCAGAGAACCGAGAACCGTCATCAGATCATCAACGGAGTCAACGCATTACCACTCGCTCCATCGGCACAAAGGACCCAGATAAACAAAAGTGTACTCCTAGGACTACGTCTAAGTCCTACATTATAACACTTTTCTGTTTGTATTGAAATTACATCAAAAGATTTTAATGGCAAACAAGCTGGCGACTCTGCTGGGGACCTCTTTCTTCTCTACCGAGAAAGCTGTGTCACAATTCGACGACGTGAAGGTGGGCTCCTCCTACAAGACGCTGGTCGTACGCCTCAATCAACAGGCGTATGAGGAGTTCATCTCTGAAGGCAGTACGAGTCTTTCGAAGCGGCTGCCAAAGCCGAAGAAGACTCGCCAGGTCTGGGTGCGCAAGGTCGACGCCTCTGGCACCACCACTGAAGGGGATGCGCCAATGCAGCCTTCCTTTCCTGCTGACGTCCTCAGCAACTAAGATGCGCCCACCGGTGCAGCACATCTCTCGGGAAAACATGCGGCTAACCACATCCCCCAGCCATTTTCCTCTCAGGCGAGGAAGATGCGTCGACGGAGCAGGGGCGCAGCTAATGTCCCGCGCATCACCTCTGATGCGCCACAGAAGGTCTCTGTCTTTGACAGACTCACTCGCTGTAGTGGCGAGGAGAATTTGGATTCTGAGTAATATGCACTCCAGCGGGCTGGTACGAAGAAGTCCAAGGCAGCACGGACCATGCGCCTCAAATGTGCTATGCCGGCAGCAAACCAGAAGCATGTGCTCACAATTATGCGCACTGCGGATGGTAAGCTGTATAAGGTCGACTCGGGTGCTTCTGCGCCGGAAATGAGTCGACCTTCAAAGTCCTTGTCTCACTTGGGCGCATCTGTTGCGTTCGCAACCAAGTCGAGCAAGGCAAACCCTGTGGTCTTGAACTCCCGTGCCTCCACTGGTTGTGCGTCTGAGGTTCGTTCAAGTCACTGTAATGTTGTTCCCCTACTACTGATCTGAGCGCCTGTTTGGTGTTGGATCAGGGGGCGCAGCATTCACTTGACCACCCCGACGCTTGGCCTTGCCTTGCGCCTGATGAGGGTGCGAAGGTGGCACTCTTCTCCAACGACCTGCGTAACGTGATCACTCACAAACGCCGGTTAGAAGAGTCGACTGACAAGCACAATGCGCCCCTCACAGGGCACGCCTGTGCTGTAGTCACCATCAACTGTTGTTGTAAAATAGCAGTCCTGCCACCAAGGCAGTCGGTGTTCCAGCGGCTGCAATCATCAACACCTCTCCGACGTCGCCTTGGGAAGAAGGTGTCAATTGAAGAGGAACCAGAACTAAAGGTTGCTTCATGCAACGTAATCTCTAATTCCTCGTCAATCCGAAAGGCGACTGGTCAATTCTCGTCCTCGTCCAAGAGCCAGCCGAGGAGAACCAAGACAACTGTTCCATCATCTGGAGTGTTCGAAGGCACTCGGGGGAGAAAGAAGATCCTGGAGGAAGCTGGAGGTAGTCAAGCCCATGTTGATCCTCCTTCTGAAGACGAAGATGTCCTCCAGAGCACAGCTGGGGTGGATCTTCATCATGGAGATGAAATCAGCCTCCTGGACATAGCTGGGGGTAGTCTGGCCCCTATGGACCTGCGCCTCAAAGACGAAGAAGTCCTCCAAGACAGAACTTGGGGTAATCAGGCCCTCGCAGATAATTCTTCCGAAGACGAGGGTATCCTCCAAAACATAGCTGAGGGTAGCCAGGACGAAGCTCCAAGAGAGGCAACTCCCCTACAAGAGAGCGAGGCCGAAAGCGAAGCCTCAACTGACCCATCCGACTCCAGCCGTATCATGACAGTATACATGACTGGGGGTAATACCGAACCGGATGTGCCGCCAGCAGACCTCGTCCAGCGTATGGATACCCTGGAGGGAGGACTCAAAACCCTTTCTGCCTCCATGCAAACACTGACTCAAGTAGTGTTTGAGATACGGTCAGCTTTGGCCAGGGCACCTTCTACCGGTCCTGACCTAGGGGCCAATGGAGAATCAAGTGTACCACTTCAACGGATATCCTTGGATACGGATCGCCGCGAAATACCTCGAACGTCGGAGCCATCAAATGCTCAACTCCAGGCTGTACCACCTTTCCCGACTCCCAGCTCCACGGAAGATGTGGTGGAGATGATCAGGGACTTGCGCAAGCGCTTTGAGTCCAAGAACAGACAAGAAGAGCGCCAGAAGATGGGGATCCCCAACCTTATCCCCTCGAATGGAACAAAGTGGTTTATCCTCCTAAGTATAAACCACAAACATCGACGCCGTACGATGGGAAGGACTCTCCACGTCGCTATCTGACTTACTTTCAGTCCCAAATGGGACATCTCCCGAAGGAGGACGTACTACTCACCAGCATATTTGTCGGGGCACTGAAAGGAGTGGCGTACGACTGGTACTGCAGCCTCCCCGACAACTCCATATCTTCCTTCGACGACTTGATGCGTCTCTTCCTCGACCGTTTCTACGACGGCGGGAAGGACATGACAATGGCGTCCCTCATAGAGATACGCCAGAAAGTGAAGGAACACAGTTCGAGTATTTATCGAACGCTTCCGACAGGCCTGCTTTAGACTGTCCCCGGGCATGCCAGAACATGCACTCCTCTCCTCCTGCAGTATGAACATGCTGCCTGCAGTCAAACTCTGGCTCAACTCTACTCCTCCTCCCGACTGGAGTTCCTTGATCATCGAAGCCGAAGCAGCAGAAAAGAAGGCATCCAATGCTCGCCTTCTGGGAGTTAGTTTCTCTGCCTTTGAGGACAAGGGGAAACGGCCTGCAGCCAACAACCCCGGACGAGAGACGAAGGGAAAACAGGCGTTGACTGTCAATGCCTCCAAAGGTGCATCAGCACCTACCCAGAAGCCTCCACTTGCACCAAGGCCGAAGGAGGTTTATTCTTTCAACGATGAAGACACCCTGCAACTCTTTGAGATACTGAAGCAGGGTGACAAGATCAAATTGTCGGACCCAAAGCGTCCCGACGAGGTTGGAAAAGTGGACAATCTGAGGTACTGTCACTACCATCGGTTTGTCAGACATCCAACTAAGGACTGCTACGTCCTTAAAAACTACATCCAGCGCATGATCAATGTGGATGTTATCTCCGTCGACTACGAGGAGAAAACGGTTTCGGCCAACCTAGTGTCACTCCAATTTGGCACCTTGCCACCAACCACAACGCAAGATGGCGTCGTCCCCATCCCAAAGGCGATAATGGAGGTGGTCAATCTACCACCTACTCGTGACAACGTGAGTGGACTCATCCCACTCACTACATCTCGGAGAGAGGTCTTGTGGGTTCACCCTGATCTCATCTCTGAGGTTACTCAACCGGAGGTATGCTCTGTCTCCAAAACTAAGGACAGGAAGATCAAGTCTTGCCGCATTGTCTCTTCCTCTGCGAAAGAGGCACTTCCTGTACAGGCGCGTTCACATCAGAACGCCCAACCCGACGAAGCTGTCGTCGAGGTGGTGCCTCCTTGCACCGTCCCTGCTGCCCAGAAAGAGGGCCCATCTAAGCCCCTAGCAGCCAATAAGCAGAAGCATATAGAGGCCCATTTCGACAAGCCTCTGCAAAAGGAGAATGCTTCGGGGCTAGCCAAGCCCCACAACATCGACATACTGGCACAACTTGCCAGTACTCCTGCCCGCCTATCTCTGTTTGAGATTTTTTGCCTCTCCAAGGACACTCGTGAAGCTCTCTGTGAAGCTCTGAAGGATGCTGAGTCCTTCATCAGTCAGGTCAAGCAGCCTGAAGATCTTTCGACTACATGTGCGCACTGTCATTGTACGGATGAAGTTATCCCCAACATAACCTTCACCCAACAAGACATGCTGCTCAAGCACAACCGACACAACAGGCCGCTGTATTATACAGGGTATATCAGTTCCGTCAAGGTAAAGCGAATTCAGATCGATCTGGAGTCTTCCCTCAGCATCATCCCGAAGATACTGCTCTCAATACTGGAGATCCTAATGTATCGACTGGCGCCTTCCAACACAACAATCAGTAGCTTCAATGCAAGCAAAAGCGAGCCGCTGGGCAAAATACGGCTAAAGTGCCATATCGGTAACCTCAGAACCGAGGTGACTTGCTATGTCGTGGATGCCGACGTCAACTACAACCTCCTACTGGATCGTCCGTGGCTACATGAGTACATGGTGGTACAATCCACACTCCACCAATGTATGAAATACGTGTCCACCAACGACATCATCCGAACGGAGTTTGTAGACATTGACCCTTTCAAGGGGGTTGAAGCCTACTTCACTGATTCCACCTTGTATAAGTCACTCGACGAGGAGGAAGCCAATGATGCTGACGATGAAGCAGAAACGGCAGCAGAGCCCGACATGGAGCCAGAGATGATTCCTGACGCTCCTTTAAAAATTTGACTCAAAGGGAAACCGCCTCAGATGTTGCCTCCCATGAACATCAAGCTACCTGGAAAAGCACCAACTGCTCCAGGTAGAACATCCACTGAAGCTCCCTTGAAGATACGGCTCAAGGGAAAGCCGCCTCAAATATCGGCTCCCCTTGTGGCAAAACTACAGAGGAAGGCACCAATCACCGAAGGCGCAGTTGAGGCACCTCTAAAGGTGCGTCTTAAGGGCAAGTCGCCACAATCATCTGTCTTATCCAAGCTTTCAGAGAAGGCCCACATAGCCCTCTCGGACCCCAAGATCAAAGCTGTGGTGGACTCTTCCGATCCAACCCCAGTACTTACAGATGAAGAGTTAGAGGAATATATCTCTGCTGATATAGATGCACCCTCTCTGGACAATATAATCCTACGGGACAAAATCTCGTGTTTCATCAATAATAGAGTGTCTTTTGATTATTCTAGTCTTCCACATTGGAATGCCATATATACATTAGATAACGCTCTACGGTCGTTACAAACACAAATAACGACCGTCCATCATGTAAATCGAGTAGTCCCATCCCAAGGGGTCTGTTTTGTAGTCCTACCGCAGAATCAAGACGAAGAATCCACCATCTTCGGCAAAGTTGAACGTCATCAAGACCTCCCGCCACTCGAGTCAGAATCAGATACCGGCAGAATACAAGTCTATCGGTACACGGACAAGGCAAAGTACCTCATCCAAAAGATGGGTTACGACCTAAAAAGCAACAAAGGCCTGAACTACGGCAAGGGTCGACGTCTTCCTCTCCGACTTCCAACACCTAAAGGAAAGTCGCAGGACTACTATCATCGAACTCGACGGAGGGTGGGCTATGTCACGCCGCCGTCAACTCCAGAGAGTTCGGAGGCAGAAGAACTAGAACATTCTCATTCATCCGAAGCATCAACCTGGGATTCCGATACCAGTATCGGATCGGTCTTCAAGAAAGTACTATCAGCCAATATGACATCTGCACAATCTCAAGAAGATGAAGGCGAAGACCAAATGCCAGAATTCTTCGAAGAAGAACCCTGGGCTCGACGCCTAGAAGAACAGTGGGAGTCTCATTTTGAATTACGCGAACCCCCTACCGAAGACGAAGTCGAGCAGATCGACCTTGGGGATGGATCTTCTTCCAAACCCATCTTCATCAGCAAAAGCCTAAAAGGAGAAGATCGGAAATCTTTAATCCAGCTGGCTAAAGAATATATCGATATCTTCGCTTGGAGCTACGAAGATATGCCGGAACTTGATCCCCAGATCGCGATGCATAGGCTTAACATCTTACCTGATGCCAAGCCTATAAAGCAACAACAGTGACATTTTCGTCCTGACATCATGAACGCTATCGATCAGGAAGTAGACAAACTGACCAGTGGGTTTATCCATGAAGAACAATACCCAGATTGGGTGGCCAACGTCGTCCCTGTCACCAAAAAGAATGGAAAGATACGAGTCTGTATCGACTTCAGGGATCTCAATACTGCTTGCCCGAAGGACGAATTCTCGCTTCCAATCACCGACGTGATGATCGACAACACATGTAGCTTCGAACGCATGTCTTTCATGAACGGTTATTCGGGCTACAACCAGATCAAGATATTCTCCGATGACGCAAAACACACGTCACTCAGGACTCCGAAGGGGTTCTTCTGCTACACAGTGATGCCTTTCGGCTTGAAGAACGCTGGTGCGACATACAAACGAGCTATGAGCACCATCTTCCATCAGCATCTTCGTAAGACAGTCGAATGCTATGTTGATGACATCGCAGTCAAGAGCCGTCTCAAAGGAGATCACCTGCAAGACCTTAAGACAGTCTTCGATCTCATGCGAGCGCATCAACTCAAGATAAACCCCGTTAAATCCTTCTTTGGGGTTTCTAGTGAAAAGTTCTTGGGCTTCATTATCACAGCGAAAGGCATTCATGTCGATCTCGAGAAGACCAAAGCCATCCTTGACATGGACCCTCCGAAGAACCTCCGAGAACTTCGAGGCCTGCAAGGGCGTCTGGCATACATTCGGAGGTTTATAACAAAGCTTTTCGGGAAATATCAACCCTTCACCCAGCTCATGAAGAAGGGAGTCTCTTACGTTTGGACAGAGGAATGCCAAAAAGCTTTCGACGACATCAAGGCTTACTTGACGAGCCCGCCAGTCCTGGTGGCACCCGTCGCCGGTAAACCATTTCTCCTCTACGTCCATGCCATGGATCATTCCCTCGGTGCTCTGCTTGCTCAGAACAACGATACAGGCTATGAGCAAGCTATCTACTACCTCAGTAGAATACTGACCGGGGCCGAACACCGGTACAACCTCGTTGAAAAAGAGTGTTTGGCTTTGGTATTTGCCATCCAGAAGACTCGCCATTATGTCTTGGGCCAGACAATTCATGTCATTGTTTGCCATGAAATATAAAAGAGGAGAACAATTATCGGAGGACTGGACTTTTACTTCACGTTACAAACTCGCTTGTACAAAGAAAGCCTAGGGACGAAAGCCTAGGTACAGCAGTCTAAGTACAATTGTTTATTTTAGATTCTGGGGGGTGACGATAGAGGCTCGAGAAAGCTACGGCAGCTTTGCCTTACTCCTTGGACGATCGGTATGCAGCCTTGGCTCTAGAAGATTGCTTAGCGTTGAAGAAATGCTCTCTTTGCTCTCTCTCTGCTTTTTCTCTCTAAGTATGTGGTGCTCTCTCTGATCTCGAAAAAGTGGTCATCTGCAAGGGAATGACATCTTGCTATTTATAAGGAGGGAATACAATCATTAGGGTTTGCAATGATTGCCCCTTAGAGTGGCGGCGGCCTGTTGATTGATCAATCTGGGCCATTAATCTCGAGTGTGATAAATCTGGGCTATTTATTGTAGATTGTACCAAATCCTATCAGTAATTAATGCTGATTGGAATAAATCTCCGTGATGATGATTTGCTGATGTCTGCGAATCTGAATGAATAAGTTTAATTCATTCTCCTACCACGTGTCCCAGATTATTGGGATTTGACCCAATCTTTGATTGTAGTAAATCTGGGAAATTGATTGGCTTTATGACACGTGTTCCGGGAGTCACTGAGCCGCATAAGGATTGAGCCGCATAAGGGTTGAGCCGCATAAGCCTGGCCACGTGTCAGGGCTGCCTGGGGAGTGGCGTCCGAATCTTCGAACCATATTATAATCTGGACCCTTCAATGGGTAGTAAGCCGCATAGAGATGATCCTTGTAAGCCGCATAGGGCTGCGTCTGCTTAAGTCGCATAGGGCTGTCTCGATCTGGGCCGTATAGGACAACTTCAGCCAGAGCCGCATAGGGGGGTCTCCGCTCGAGCCGCATATGGCTGTCCACGTGTCTAGGCTGCATGGTATTTTCTGGATCTCGGAAGGGGTTGTATCAGAGATTTTCTTTGATTTCCTAAAATTCTGTCATTATGACAGAGTCATAATTGCCTCTTTATGTCAGGCCTGTCGTTTCGTCAGAGTGGTCAGCTGTCAAAGCAATTAATGCAGTACAGTACGAAGGAGAGAACTGTTTGCAAGCTACGTGTCTTCTCTTCTGAGCCGTATGGAGATCACAGAGCTGCATAGACTCGTTGAGCCGAATGGGTCTTCTGAGCTGTATGGATTTTCTGAACCGCATGGGGTTTTCTGGCTGCATGGCTCTTTCTTTATTATTTTCCATGCTTCTACAAGACCCCCTTTAAAGTTTTCAATTTACAAAATTGAAATACTTTGAATAAGAAGCATGGCCGTGTGGAAGCTCTTTCTAGCCGCATAGATGTCTTGGCCGCATAGATGTCTTGGCCGCATAGAAGTTTTCATCCGCATGAACTTTCGAGCCGCAGAGTTATTTCAGCCGCATGGATGGCTTAGCCGTAGAGACTTTTGAACCGCAGGGATGCCTCAGCCGCATAGTTCTTTGCCACGTCATTAGGTCATGCGTGCAAATCTTTTCGGGGCAGGATCCCAAGAGTTTCTGATCTTTAATTAGCTAGTTTGTCTCGATAGTCGAAGAGTCGACTACGTTGTACGAGACGTCGGTCGGTGGTCCTCCTTTCTCTATAAATAGAAGGGTATTTAGGGGGACTTCTCTCTTAGATTCTTCTTGAATAAGATTTCTGTCTTGTTTTCTTCTTCTGACCGACAAACAATGATGGCACCTAGGGCTTCCAAGACGGTGAAGAAGGCAGTAGCGAAGAGTAGAAAATCGGCTTCGTCTTCGTCTGCCGTACCTTCCGTTCATCTTGACGTTCATGTTGCCATCGAAGGTAAGGACTGTGTAGAAGATTGGGTACTTTAAAATCCTAACAGAAGCTGCTCTGCCACATGCTTCGTGCACAATCATTTGATGCGAGCTTTTCAAATTACATGATCCGCATACACGTCCCATGAGCCGCATGGGGATACATTCCATGTCCGAGCCGCATAAAAGTTGTCTTAAACGGGCCGCATGAACATCTCTGAATATCTTCTGACTGTTTTCATCATTCATCCTCATCATTTTTTTTTGGTTCTTGTAGTGTCTCCACCGAATGCTGAGATTACAGTGACAGAGGAGCCGCCGCCTCCTGTCATCAATCAGGGGCCTCCCTTTGTTAAGGAGGAGGCGATGAAAGGAGAACCAGCGCCTGAGAGGGACGACATCCTCCCCACTATCGAGACTGCTGAAGGTGGCAGCGCTGGGAATTCTGATTCTTCTATTCTGGACGAGGATCTTTTTCAATTGCATCCTTCATATGTAAGGTGGTTTAGGGAGTGGTATACGCGCTTCTGCAACTAGGGTTTAGAGGTTCCTCGTAAATGTCTGTCTGTAGCCCTTGCTTTGTTTTGCTTTTCTTCTTGTCTGCATGATGAACTTTCTTGTAATCGCGTGGATGTAACCGATTTCTGAATGAATGGAATATATTTGCTTCACCCTTTAGCTTTGTAATAATCATCTTATTGGGACATTTCGCATGGACGTATTGCCCCTAACATACCCTAGTTTTGGATACGGGCAACAGTTTAAAGGGAACGAACATACTTACTCAGAGGTACTAAGGACATGGTGAGCATGAGAGTTTCTTTGACGGGGCCTTCCTGCTCAGAGGTAATGAGGACATGGCAGGAGTGGGCTCAATGAAGGGGGGTACATAGAACGACTCAGAGGAAATAAGGACATGGAAGTTCTATGTAGGGGATGATTTGTTTTTAGCGGAAGTGAAACGACTCAGAGGTAATGAGGACATGGCCGTTTTGACAATTTGTGGATCGCTTACCCTTTTTGTGCACTGGGAATACGGGTATTGGATCATGAGGGAGGATTTCTTTCAGGAAGAAAGTTCAGAGGTATGATCGTACTTGACTTACCATCTGAAAGAGTGATCGGAATGTGAGTTCAGAGGCACTAGTGGGTACATGACTCGATATTGTGAAAGTGTGAGTTCAGTGGCACCAGCGGGTACATGACTCAATGTTGTGGATGTGAGTTCAGCGGCACGAGAGGGTATATGACTCGGGAATGTGGAGAATGGTGAGTGTGAGTTCAGCGGTACCAGCGGGTACGTGACTCGAAAATCTGGAAAATTATGAGGGTGAGTTCAGCGGTACCAGCGGGTACGTGACTCAATGATCTGGGGAATTATGAGGGTGAGTTTAGCGGTACCAGCGGGTACGTGACTCAAAAATCTGGAAAATTGTGAGAGTGAGTTCAGCGGTACCAGCGGGCACATGACTCAAAAATCTGGAAAATTGTGAGGATGAGTTCAGCGGTACCAGCGGGCACATGACTCAATGATCTGGAGAATGTCGTTTAGACATAATATTTCTTCAGGAACTTACCGTTGATGGGCAACATGAGCAAATCCCTATTCTGTTTTGCGAGGCGGTAAGTACCGTTGGAGAATACAGCCTCGATGATAAATGGGCCTTCCCATTTTGGCTGGAACTTGTCGGCGGTCTTGTGAGTCATGACCATCGGTCTTCGGACTGCCAGAACGAGATCGCCCACCTGGAATGTTCTGATTTTAACCTTCTTGTTGAAGGCTCCAGAGATGCATGCTTGGTATAGTTCGATCCTTTGCTGAGCTAGGAGGCACGTTTCATCTAAGGCCTCCAACTCTTGTAGTCGGCGTCGGTAGTTATCATCCGTCGTCAATTGATAAGTGAGGGCGACGTGGAGTGAGGGTATTTGAGTCTCCAATGGGAGAACTGCCTCACTCCCGTACACCAGGAAGAATGGTGTATTCCCCGTGGCCGTTCGAACCGTAGTACGGTACGCCCATAAGCATTCACCAAGCTTCTTCTTCCAGTCGCATTTGTTGGATGATACGAACTTCTTGAGTAACTTGATGATGGTTTAGTTGAATGCCTCTGCCAACCCATTTGCTGCCGGGTTGTACGGTGTCGAAGCAATATTCTGGATGCGATGCTTGTCGCAGAATCGATAGAAGGCATGACTTACAAACTGCGGACCATTATCGTGGATGATCCTCCGGGGCAGTCCAAAGCGATAGATGACGTGATGCTTAAGGAAGCTGATCACGTTTGAGGTTTTGACTTCTGCAAGCAGGACAGCTTCTGTCCATTTGGAGAAGTAATCTGTGATCGCAAGTATGAAGCGATATCCACGGAAGGAAGGTGGAGTAATTGGACCGATGATGTCCATTCCCTATGCTTCGAAGGGCCAGGATGCCACTGTCGGATGTAGAAATTCGGATCGCTGGTGAATAAAGTCTGCGTGGACTTGGCAGACTTTGTACCTTCTTGTATAGTCTATCGCATCCGCTACCATCGTGGGCCAGTAGTAGCCCATTCGGCGAAGACGGTCTTGCAATTTAGGGCCAGGCTGATGGGCCCCGCAGACACCGTCATGAGCTTCTCGTACGGCTTCTTTGGCTTCCGTGTTTGACAGACACCGAAGCAATAATCCATCATAGGATCGACGAGCATTTTTATCTCTGTATCGTAGAAGAATCTGAGGGAACGTCGTTTGATGGAAGTAGCTTCCTTTGGGTTCTTGGGCAGGATGTCGTAGACGACGAAGTCAATGAATGGTTGTCTCCAATCTGGGACATCATCGATCGTCTGGGCAGAATAACTCGCCATGAATTGTACGTTGTTCTTGGGGCAGACCAGTTCGTGGCCGATCACATCTACTGATTGATGAGTATGATTTGGCACTGCTAGGGAAGCAGCCAGACCTACCAAGGCATCGGCTTCGATAATTCGGAGTCTGGGAATGTGCTCGATGAAGAATCCCTCGAATGACGAGATAATATTGATTGCTATTTGGTGATAGGGGATCATGTCTTCGTGACGGACTTCGTATGAGCCCCGGATCTGATTGATGATTAACTGCGAATCGCCGTATGCTTCAAGATATTCTACCCCCAGCTCTCTTGCAAGTTGGAGGCCAATGACCAGAGCGTTGTACTCGGCCACATTGTTAGAGCAGGGTTCCGTGAGGGAGTAAGTACGGTTAATCACTAATCCGGAAAGGGAGACTAGCACCACCCCAACTCCGACGACGATGTTGTCTTTGGGTCCAGTTCTCGAAGCACCGTCGAAGAACATTCGCCATATATCATCGTGAGCGGTTGTATGCGAGTCGGCGACCTCATCTGGGATTTTTTCATATATCCTGGATGTCTCTGAGCTCGGGTGGGCTGCCAAAAAGTCTGCCAGGGCTTGACCTTTGACAGCCTTTTACGGGACGAAGATTATATGATAAGGGGACATCAATATTGCCCATGTAACGAGGCGAGAGCTGAGTGCCCCTGGTTTAGTCATGAGGACCCTGAGAGGGTTGACTCACGAGATCACATGTATTATTTGTTCGGTGACATAGTGCCGCGTCTTCTGAATAGCGAACACCAGGGCAAGGCATTCCTTCTCCATAGCGGTGTATCGGTGCTCTGGCCCAATCATCATTCGACTGAGGTAATATATAGCTTGCTCATGGCCTGTATTGTTGTTTTGCGCCAACAGAACTTTGAGAGAATGTTCCATTGCTCGTACGTAGAGAAGGAATGGTTTTCCAGCAACCGGGGCCACCAGGACTGGAGGGTTCGACAAATATTCTTTGATGATGTCAAAGACACGCTGACATTCTTTATCCCATACGAATGAGACGCTTTTCTTCATGAGATGGGTAAATGGTCGACATCGCCCGGAGAGGTTAGAAATGAACCTCCTGATGTAAGCTAGCCTCCCCTGAAGGCCTCTAAGTTTGCAAAGATTTCTCGGGGGACCCATCTCCATAATTGCCTTTGTCTTCTCAGGGTCTACATGGAAACCCTGGGCGGTGATGATAAAATCCAAGAACTTCCCGCTGGATACGCCCATGAAGGACTTTGTAGGGTTCATTTTCAAATTGTGCGCTCGTATCAGGTCGAATACCGTCCTCAGATCCTGCAAATGGTCTCCCTTACAGCGACTCTTGACGGCAATGTCATCAACATAGCACTCCACCGTCTTGCGTAAGTGGTCTTTGAAGATGATGCTCATGGCTCTTTGATATGTGGCGCCAACATTCTTTAAATCGAAAGACATGACTGTGTAGCAGTATGTGCCAATCGGTGTTCGCAATGATGTATGCTTTTCGTCGTCAGGAGACATCTTGATTTGGTTGTACCCCGAGAAGCCATCCATGAATGACATACGTTCAAAGTCGTAGGTATTGTCAATCATGATGTCCGTGATAGGGAGGGAGAATTCATCTTTGGGGCATGCCTCGTTCAGATTGCAGAAATTGATGCAGATTCGAATCTTTCCATTCTTCTTGAGGACTGGTACTATATTGGCGACACAATCCGGATGTTGTTCCTCACGAATGAAGCCGCTGGCTATTAGTTTGTTGACTTCGGCCTCGATCGCATCCATGATGCCCGGGCGGAAGCGTCGCTGTTGTTGTTTGACTGGCTTTGCATCTGGCCGAATGTTGAGCTTATGAAGAGCAATATCGGGATTTAACCCCGACATGTCTTCATAGCTCCATGTGAACACATCAATATATTCTTTGACAAGTTCCAGCAGCGATTCTCGTTCTTTGTCTGTTAGGCTTTTACTGACGAAGATCGGTCTTGGAGAAGATTCACTGCCGAGATCCACTTGTATGACCTCATCTTCAGTAGGAGGTTCTCTCTGTTCGAACCGCTTTTCCCATTGTGCATCCAGCTGTTGGGCCCACGGCTCTAGCTCGAGGATTTCGGGGATGTCTTCATCTTCTTCATAAGTGTCGACGAATGCCATGTTGACTGATAAAACTTGTCTGAACACATCTCCGTTGCTGGTATCTGAGTCAGAAGTTGGTGACCGGGTCGAATGTGAATGCCAGTCACATTCTTCATCTGAACTCTCGGGGGTCGTTGTGGGTGTAACATACCCTAATCCACATCGAGTCTTGCTATAGTAGTCCCATGGTTTGTCTGCCAGGACCGGTGGCTTCAAAGGTAATCGTCGCCCAGTGCCATAGTTCAAGTCTAGCGTGGTCTCCAGATCATACCCCTGTTTTTGCATGAGATATTTAGATTGGGGGCTATAAAGATATAAAGGCAGTCTCCCGGCATCTGATCCAAGGTCGACTTCTTCTACGGTGAAGGGATGCGGGTCATCCTTCCGGCCGAAGATGATTGGGTGGTCCCCTCCTTCGATTATGCGGTAAGCGTCTTTCGCTGGAGTAAGCTGGATTGCGGTGTGCACATTTGTCACCTGTGTGTGGAGGTGAGTGCCTATACCGTGTTCCATAGCATACATCGTACAGAGCTTATTAAGCTCGAGGTAGTTCAAAGATAGCCCTTTATTGATGAAGTAAGGTATCTTTTCTAGGGAGATTACATCATCTACGGAGGGAACATCAGTGTGGGCTGCCACATACTTGGCTAGCTCCGGTTCCTCTTCAGCTACCCCCTGTATAAACGAAGACTGAGAGGACGACCTGGGCAGCTTGATCGTCAGCGGTTCAGCTGGTGGAGCAGAGCGTGGAGTTGTTGGCAAACTAGCGACCCCCAGCTTAGTACTCGATGCTAGGCGGGGAGTGGTTGGTTCGCTAGAAGTTCCAGACCTTGTATCGAGGTGACGACCCTTCTTGGGAAGGCGTATCGTCGTCGGCTTGTCGGAGGGATTGAGCTTCTCCGTTTGCGGCTGGCCGGCTCTCGGCAGCCTGATTGTCAGTGGCTCCGTTGTGGGCCAGACCTTGGCAGCCGAATTATCATCTGCTCTTCTTGTGTCGAGAGGCTGATTACGTCCTTACGCAGAGTGGCGGTAAGGGGTGCAGACTTGCCAGGTTTGTAAGCTTGGAGGTGGATCGTCCGAGGCTCTTCTGATCCTGTGGCTGTCTCGGTACGAGCTTGCATATCTCCTTCACCAAGATGCTTCTTCGATTGTTCGTACAGATATGAGTCTGAGTTGTAGGATTCGACCCCTTTGAAGGGATCGATATCAGCAAATTTCGTCCTCACGAAGTCGTGTTTGTCGATATATTTGAAGCACTGGTACAGCGTGGAAGGCACGATCATATAATCGTGTATCCACGGGCGTCCCAAGAGAATGTTGTATGAAGTGTCTACATCTATGATGTAGCAGGTGACCTCTGATTGGAGATCGCCAATTTAACACTTCAGACGAATCTTCCCAATTGGGTAGCTCCTGCCCGAATTGAAACCGCTGATGGCGGTGCTTGTAGGTGTCAGGCGATGCATTGGGATGCGGAGATGGTGTAACAGGCCCTTCGGGATAATGCTTATGGAAGAGCCAGGATCGATGTGTATCCGATCCACCTTTACGTCGCCGATATATCCAGTGTAATTTAGCGGGCGATCGTGCAGGTTGGTTTTGATGAGCATGTCCTGCGGAGTAAAGACAATGTTGGGTATCGCTTCCGTGCAAGCGCTGTCTTGGAGATCTGCAGGCGGATCTTCTTCCGTGAGGTTGACCTGAGCCAGGTATGCGTCGGCATTTTGGAGTACATCGCTCAAAGCTGCCCGAACATCCTTTGAGAGTCTCAGAAGCTCGTATAATGACAACTTGGCCGGTGTGTTGGTCAATTACGCCAAGATGTCGAAGTTGTAGGGCCTCTCCTGTCCCTGTGGTGTCTCTTTTCGGAGGGATTTGTCAAAGCGAGTCTCCTTCGGCCTATGCTTGTCGGTCGTCGGAGGCTGAGCCAGTCCCGGAGCGTCGGTTGTAGCGGGCTGATGATCTTCAGCCGAGTTGTCAGCCACAGGTTAGGATTGGGCCCCAGACCGAGTGACGACGGCCGTAGCTTCTTCAATATCTGCCGAGATTGTGCGGTAGGACCTGACTTTTTCACTCTTTCTTTTGTAGATGGAAGATGGTGTGGGCTGAGTCACTTCTGATACCAAGTCTGGATGGACCCACATGACCTCCCCTCGTGATGTGGTGAGGGGTACTAGACCAGCAGCCTGATCTCGGGGAGGTGGAAGATTAGCAATCTCTATTGTCGCCAGAGGGATGGAGACCACACCATCTTGGGTTTCCGTCAGAGGGAAACTGCCGAATTGTACTGACACCATGTTGGCTGCCACGGTTACCTCTTCAAAATTGATAGCAAGGGTATTCGAATCGATGAGGTTTTGGATGTACCGTTTTAGCTGGTAGCAGTCGTGTGTAGCATGGTGGACGTAGCGGTGATAATGGCAGTACTTTGGGTTCTCTATCTCTGCCGGTCGCGGTTCCCGTCTTGGTAAAGGAAGCTGAATTCTGTCTTCTTGTATGAGCATGTCCAAGATGGGCTTGATGTGACCGTCTTCGAAGGAGTAAGTGATTTGCGGCCATTGTTTGTCTACTGGCTTTGGCTCAGGTTTATGTGCTATATCGGCCACCATAGCCTGCTTACCCCTGCTGTCCCGATTGTTGGAGGGGCTACCCCCATTGTCGTTGTTGGGACGCTTGCCCTTGTTCTCTCCTTCCGAGATGTGCAATCCCAATTGGCGAGCCTTCTTCAATCGTTCTTCGGCGCTTGTGGTAGTGATGATGAACGTCTTCCAATACTTGAATTGACTTTTGCCCATCCAGAGACTGATTGTTGGGAGCAATCTCTTTTGGCAAATTTTAATCAAGGAGGAATCCGGATTTCTAGATGGCAGCTTCATTGCGGTTTGGCAAAACTGCTCGATATAGTTTCTTGTTAGCTCTTTCTCCCCTTGGACGACGTCCATGAGGGTGGACATTGTGATGTCCTGTCCTACATCGTAGAATCTCTCCAAGAACATGTGCTTGAAGCCGGCGAAGGAGTGGATGCAGTTTTCCGGCAGGTTGCGACACCAGTCGAAGGTGACCCCTTCCAATGCCTCGATGAATAATCGTGTGAGAATAGCATCATCATGGGGCAGATGGTCGGTGGTGACCTCGAAGTAAGTGATGTACCGACTTGCTGAGGTCTTGCCATCATAAGGATTGATATTGAACGGTTTATATCTTGGTGGGAATGGAACGTCCCTCCAGGCAGCAGGGTACGGTTGCCGTATTTTGAGGTCTTGAGGGTTTTTCTCGAGCGTGAAACATGGATCGAAGCTCCTGGACCTCTCTTCTTGCTTCACGGGCCTCGTCCGCGACGGTGGGGGCCGTTGTTTCAGGAGGATCGTTGCCCGGGTTTGGTGCCGCCGAATTCGAGTCCGCATTGACCGCGGGACCCGTGCTTGTTTGGCTAGGCGTCCCTCCTTGCAGAGTTGGAAGGGCCGCTTTAATCTTGTCTACAGACTTGACCAAAGCAAGTAATATGGCTTCGAGACTGTCGATGCGTTGGCGATCACTGGAGCCTCCTTGGCTGCTGTCTGTCATGAATACCGTCTTCACATGAGGAGAGATAGATGGAGCGGTGGAGGAAGCGCCCTCCGAATCGTACCCCTGTAGTGAGAAGTCATCAGGGTATGTGGGTATGTTCTCTTCTGATTCAGACTCGGAAGGAACAGTAGCCCCAGTCTCCGAGTTCATCTCGTCTTGGAAATTGTAGACGTTCTCGGGGACGTCAGGGTTTGCTGCATCTGATGGAAGAGTTGTCTCCTCCGGCTCGTCTTCTTGGAACATCGGATTGTTGTGGAGGCTCGGAGGGGTGCTACCCCCAGTCCCAGCAACCCCCTGCGTTGTGGATGACGAATCTCTCACTGTAGCATATTTCGTCTTAGAGCGAGTACCTTGGAAAACTCTAGTGGTGGGCACCCGCTTAGACGACAGTCTTTTAGTCACAGTGGTTAAAATCTTCGGGCTGGGAACATTTGTCTTCTTCCCCCTTCCATCAGCGGGGACTTTCCGAGCAGAGTTGTAGGAGACGACGGGAAGTACCTCGTCTTCTGAAGATGGCTGTTGCAGTCTTTGAAAGACGGACTGTCGATCTTCTCGTACCGTCGCATTATTGCAGCAGCAGTTGACGATGACTTGGGTGCAATGACGTCCGTGGGAGGACTTTTTGTACCCCGATGCGTCTTCTCTTTTCTTGCGTTTGTGGAGGATGGCCTCACGCAAGTCAGACTGGTCTGAATCGACCATGCTTGCTCCCGAGATTTTGGAAGACTTTTGTGCACTTTTCTGTCCGTTTGCCACCGAAGGCTGGACTCGAGTGGTTCTGTACAACTTCCCATCTGACGCCCGCATAACGGTATGCGGGACGCTCAGATGATCAGAGACAGGATCAGCGGACCAAGCGTGCCAAGCTCGCGCTGCCCTAGACTTCTTCGCTCTAGTGCGTGAAGGCACATAGTAGGAAGAGTCTAGGTGATGTTGGAGAGAGTCAGACATATCTTCTTGGGAGCATAAGAGATCAGGACCATAAGACAGACGGTCGAAGACAGAGCCGCACGGGATAGGCATCATGCTGCCGTTCTCAATAATCTTCATGCGGCTGGCAGACGTAGCCGCATAGGCTTTCTTCATGCGGCTGGGAGTCTCAGCCGCATGAGTCTTCTTTATGCGGCTGGATGATCTGGCCGCATAGACTTTCTTCATGCGGCTGGTAGATCCACCCGCATGAGCCTCCTGCATGTGGTTGGCAGATTCGGCCACAGGAGTGCTCGGCTTCTTCTTCGGGCACATAGAGTCGCTCTGTCCCTGTAAGTCCAGCATCGTAGTGCTTTCCTCTGCCGAACTTGGGGATAGCAGAGTTCTCTACGGCTCGAAGTGGAGCCGTATGAGAGTCGCCTTCGCCATCTTGGATAGCAGAGAGTACCTCGTCCAGAGCTTGTGGAGGAGCAAATGATTTTAGCCTCCACTTGCAGCGAGCTTTCTTTGTGCGGGTTCGCTTCTGGATCGGGCCGGCACTTCCTTCAGAGAGCATCTCTTCAAACGCATGCTGGTCGAAACGGACGACCATCCTCTGTTGCGTAGAACCAAGCTTGGCTGCATCCGACTGCGTCACCAACTCTTCAGCCGTGGAGAAGTTCGTCCCCAGCAGAGTCGCCATCGTGTTTGCCATAAAATATAAAAGAGCAGAACAATTATCGGAGGACTGGACTTTTACTTCACGTTACAAACTCGCTTGTACAAAGAAAGCCTAGGGACGAAAGCCTAGGTACAACAGTCTAAGTATAATTGTTTATTTTAGATTCTGGGAGTGATGATAGAGGCTCGGGAAAGCTACGACAGCTCTGCCTTACTCCTTGGACGATCGGTATGCAGCCTTGGCTCCAGAAGATTGCTTGGCGTTGAAGAAATGCTCTCTTTGCTCTCTCTCTGCTTTTTCTCTCTAAGTATGTGGTGCTCTCTCTGATCTCAAAAAAGTGGTCATCTGCAAAGGAATGGCACCTTGCTATTTATAAGGAGGGAATGCAATCATTAGGGTTTGCAATGATTGCCCCTTAGAGTGGCGGCGGCCTGTTGATTGATCAATGTGGGCCATTAATCTCGAGTGTGATGAATATGGGCCATTTATTGTAGATTGCACCAAATCCTATCAGTAATTAATGCTGATTGGAATAAATCTCCGTGATGATGATTTGCTGATGTCTGTGAATCTGAATGAATAAGTTTAATTCATTCTTCTGCCACGTATTCCAGATTATTGGGATTTGACCCAATCTTTGATTGTAGTAAATCTGGGAAATTGATTGGCTTTATGACACGTGTCCCGGGAGTCACTGAGCCACATAAGGATTGAGCCGCATAAGGGTTGAGCCGCATAAGCCTGGCCACGTGTCAGGGCTGCCTGGGGAGTGGCGTCCGAATCTTCGAACCATATGATAATCTGGACCCTTCAATGGGTAGTGAGCCGTATGGAGATGATCCTTGTAAGCCGCATAGGGCTGCGTCTGCTTGAGCCGCATAGGGCTGTCTCGATCTGGGTCGCATAGGACAACTTCAGCCAGAGCCGCATAGGGGGGTCTCCGCTCGAGCCGCATATGGCTGTCCACGTGTCTAGGCTGTGTGGTGTTTTCTGGATCTCGGGAGGGGTTGTATCAGAGATTTTTTTTAATTTCCTAGGATTCTGTCATTATGACAGAGTCATAATTGCCTCTTTATGTCAGGCCTGTCGTTTCGTCAGAGTGGTCAGCCGTCAAAGCAATTAATGCAGTATAGTACGGAGGAGAGAACTGTTTGCAAGCCACGTGTCTTCTCTTCTGAGCCGTATGGATATCACAGAGCCGTATAGACTCGTTGAGCCGCATGGGTCTTCTGAGCCGCATGGGTTTTCTGAACTGCATGGGGTTTCCTGGCCGCATGGCTCTTTCTTTATTATTTTCCATGCTTCTACAGTCATCTTCCGAGTCAATCCACTCAGAGTTCTCATGACGAAGCCAGGGTCATTAAATTCCCGGCTAGCTACATGGGCAATCCTGCTGACGCCATACAACATGGTGTTCGTTCCACAAAAAGCCATCATGGGTCAGGCTCTGGCCAACTTTTTAGTTGCACACCCCATCCCAGAGTCCTCAAGACTCTATGAAGACATCCCAGATGAGGTCCAAGAATCAAACGTCACCGAAGAAAGCTCTGTCTGGCGGATGTTTTTCATTGGCACTTCAAGGACAGGCCCCAAAGGCCAAATTATCGCAGGTGTGGGGGTAGTCCTAGTCTCTCCCGATCAGCTGGTCATACAGCGTGCCTACTCTCTTTCAAAGCCATGCTCCAACAATATTGTCGAGTACAACGCTCTCATCATGGGACTCCAGCTGGCGCAATAGCTGGGGGTGGATCATCTGGAAGCCTACGGCGACTCAAAACTCGTCGTTAACCAGGTCAGAGTGCAATACGAAGTTCGCCATGAAGATCTGATTCCTTACCATGAAGTTGTATTGAACATCATTTCAACCTTCACCAAGTTCTTCATCGAACATGTACTTCGTTTACAAAATTTGGAGGCTGACGCTCTGGCTGGCCTCGCAGCCTCATTGGCAGCACCCCTCGGGACTCGACACTACGTCACGGTAGTTGGTTGAGACTTGGTTTGTCCTAAGAACAACCTATGCTCACAAATGGCCCATGCCATGTCAACAAATGCTGGTGTTAATGTCCGAGACTGGAGATTCCCGTTCATCGACTTCGCTGTCTACGGAATTCTCTCGGAGGACCCGAAAGAAGCCGTCTCAGTCAGGAGGCGCTCCCTTCGATTCTATTACGATACAGCTACTAAAATGCTGTACCGACGCTCCTACGATGGACTTCTCCTTCGATGTTTATCCAATGAAGAAGCAGCCGAAGCCATTCGAGAAGCTCACGATGGAACCTGCAGGGCCCATCAACTTGGCCCTAAGTTACAGGATCGACTGCGACGCATGGGCTACTACTGGCCAACCATGGCAGCCGACGCCGTCGACTACGCTAGAAAGTGCCATGCGTGCCAGCTTCACGCTGACTTCATCCATACACTGTCAGAACCACTACATCCTACGGTCGCCTCCTGGCCCTTTGAAGCTTGGGGCATGGACATTGTAGGACCGATCACCCCTCCTTCATCGAGGGGGCACCGCTTCATCCTAGCCATCACCGACTACTTCTCCAAATAGGCAGAAACAGTTCCACTGGCGGAAGTGAAGAGCTCTAGGGTGATCAGCTTCATCAGGCACCATGTCATTTACCATTTCGGGATACCTCGGAGGATTTTTCACGATAACGGTCCTCAGTTCATCAGCCATGTTTTCAGCAGATTTTGTGACAAGAATCGTATTCAAAACGTGGCATCAACCGCCTACAATCCGGCAGCAAACGGATTGGCCGAGGCGTTTAACAAGACTATCGTCAGGCTACTCAAAAAGGTCGTGTCATCCAACAAATGCGACTAGGACAAAAAGCTCGACGAATGCCTTTGGGCCTACCGCACAACGGTACAGACCCCGATGGGCAACACGCCATTCTTCCTGGTCTACGGGAGCGAAGCGGTACTGCCTCTCGAGATCCAGATATCCTCACTCCGTGTAGCAATCACAAATCAACTCACAGAAGAAGACAATCAACGTCGCCGTCTGCGAGAATTGGAGGCACTTGACGAAAAGCGTCTCCTAGCTCAACAACGCATCAAACTCTATCAAGCCAGTATATCACAGGCTTTCAATAAGAAGGTCAAGCAGAGGACTTTCCAAGTAGGCGACCTGGTTCTGGCAGTCAGGAGGCCGATGGTGTTGACTCACAAGACACCAGGAAAGTTCGAGCCCAAGTGGGAGGGACCTTTCGTCATAGAGACGGTATACTCAAACGGTGCTTACCGCCTCGCCAAACCCAATGGAGACTTGTTCATGATGTCCATCAACGGCAAGTGCCTAAAGAAGTACTACTCTTGACATCCTTCAGACATGTACTTCTATCTTCTCCCAATAAGGGAGTCTGTGGACCCAATTATCAGGGCTCACGTATAATTCTCTTCCACAAAATCTTACGCTTCCAGAACCCAGCTGTTCTGTGGCATTCTATCCTCCAGTAGAAGGACAACTACGTCCACATTACCTCTGAGTTGTCCCCCTACACCCTACAAAGCGAAATCTTATGCTCCGTAAGACTACGCTGCCCATCATGTTTACCACGTCCACATTACCTTTGAGTAAACATCCCGTACAGACAACTCCTGCGTTGCCGTACATTGATCGCAGAACTTCCACGTCCACATTACCTCTGAGTAGTTCTGCGTATCCCCTAGAGTCATTCCTACCACGTCCATAACACCTCTGAGTAGGAAGATTCCATCATTTGAACCCCATATTTGCCATGTCCACATCACCTCTGAGCAAACATGCCAGGTTCTTTCAAACTTATTATATGTACCTAAAAACCAAGGTGCGCAAAAGATAATAGGTCCACACAAATCATCAAGTTCATGACAGCAAAAATGAATACACCACAAAAAACTCTATATTTTTTATTCAAAAGTAAGGGATTACACCCCCAGCAAGAGTTGCAAATTACATAAAAAATAAGAGACTACAATCCCTAAATATCCGCGGGGTTGGCCGAAAGCTCTTCAATCCGACGCTTTAAGTCTGCCGCCCGAGTCTCTACGGTCGCCAGGACCCGGCGTTCGACTTCTTGACGCATCGTTTCTATGGCCTCAGGAAAAGTGTCATCCTCATGCTTCTCGTCCAACTGTTGTCGCTGCTGAGCCAGGGTAAGAGCCCGGCGGGTGAAAGCTGCTTCCTCCTCCTTAGATGCTACATGTTCAGTCTGGACTAGCTCAGCATCTAATAAGAGTTGGGCCCGCTGGTCTTCAAAGAGGCGAATCTTGGCATCAACCTCCGCTATACTAGCGTCCAACGCGGCTCGCAACTCCACCTTCTCCTGCGTGGACTGAGATAGCCTCTCCACCGCAACCTCTGTTTCATCCACCTCACGTTCCCAAACACCCACGGTGGCCTGATAAGAGGACTCAGTCTCAGCGATCAACTTCTCCTTTTCTGCGTCTATCAGGGCGGAGAGATCATTTCGTTGGATACACTAAAACTCGGAAAGTAGCTGGTCCTGCTCCGCCACCGAGGCCTCCAGAATCTCGGCCATATGATCATGGCCCTGGTGGAAACATATCAGACTGATGTGAGGGAGTGCCAGGGTTTTCGCCGTCGCGAAACTCCCATTGGCATCCATCACTGCTGATACGCCTCTCTGCAGCATCTTATACACCGCCTCAATAATAAACTTCACATACTCATCTGCATCCGTCAACACCTGCGGTGTCATAGCAGGAGTTGGAGGAGCTGCTCTAGAGAGCGGACCGAAAGAGGGCCCGCCAGCTTCAACCTGTGAGGTTGGAACGTCGGCATCAACGGACACTTCCTCAACAGGGGCTTGACTACCAGCCCGAGGAGCCAAAAGGGCAGAAGGAGCCGAGAGGGGCGTCGATATCGTACCCCAAGTGGAAGAAGCAACGGGGGGTTCCAGCAAACCCTTATCCTTCTCAAGCTCGGAGGGACCACCGACGTCAGAAGCTACCACATCCGTCCCCAGCACTCTATCAACAGGCCGCACGGGACATTCTCCCTCCGGTAAAGCAGCAAGATCAGCACTTGTTTTCCGACTCGGCTCCCTTGGAGTCAGGATCGGCGGACGAGTCTCATTTTCAACATCAAACCCCTCCGCAGGGATAGAATCTGCCACTACCTCCCGGTCGGCAGCCACCTCAGCCTCCGCTGCTGAGTATGTGATAGGGCTCGGCAACGCTACAGCCGACCTCTCCTCATCATGACAAGGAGGGGAATCAACCCTCTCCTCTGTTTCAATCACGTCTGTTGCCCTCGCAACAGACTCACGCATCTCTGGAGGAACGTCATCTGAAGACGACGAACTCCACTCCACTTCCTCAAGCCCCATGTCTGCTGGACCCTCAACGTCCAAGGCTCCTACGGCGGCTTGCACTATTCCGGGAACTGCTTCAACCTCAGCTTCCCTTCCAACATAATCTAGAGATACTGAAATCTCTGCCGGAACGACATTGTCAGGATTCTCCCCCACGGAAGACATTACAATCGGAGGAATGCGCTCATCAGAAGAGCTTGCCACCTCCTTCGGTTTACTGACGCCCGGTTTCGAAGCTCGGGTCTTCTTCTTCAACGGTTCCTACAAAAGGAAAGCATATGTCACAAAAATGACAGAAGGAGCCAGATTATGGAAAATGACTATACCTCAACAGGAACTGATTCCATTGACATTACAGGCAACATTCCTGTAGCCTTTGGAGTCATCATTTTTTCTTGGCCTTTTTGGTACAGACAAACCGACTTCTGAGTTAGCCCGCCTCTTCCCTGCAGGGGGATCTTCCTAAATACCTTTCGTTGATGCCACAGCAGCAGCCCGATATCCCGCTAACTCTGGTGGACGATATGACCGAGCCGCCACCAACATGTTCTTCGTAGCCTCTAGCTGAGTTCCAATGATAAAATTGGTCTCCCTATCATAATCAGAAAGCACAGTATTCATGGTACAATATAGCTTAACGGCCGAATACAGGATCTGTGGCCGAGGGTTGCGAACTGGAGTATTGAAACGAACACCAGTGCACCCGGCATTGTAATATTACCAACCCCGAGCTCCATCCAGTAAACTCCCAGCAAACCCCAGACTGCTACTGGGGTTCTATAACATTAACTGGATGTAACCAAACTGTGGAGCAAACCGGCTTGGCAGATATGGCTCCAGATAATACTTATTTTGGTTACGGTAGACCAAGTGGGAAGGCCGAATACTCTGCAACCAACAAAATCCCTATTTTGGCAGAGTGATCGCATCCTTACCAGAGTCTTCCAAATCTTGGTCAGCCTCAAAATCTTTGAAGATGGGACTGACCTTGATGATCTCCCACCCCTGAAGATAAGACAGGACTCTCCTGCAAACGGGGACGCTGGTGTGCAACCACTTCCTCTTGTAGAAGCGGCGGATGCAGGCGTCGCCTTCAACATGATCCTCTTCAGGACTTGGACTCATCACGTTCGGGTGATGCAGAATCAACCATCCCATCAGATAATGGAATGGTAGCTCGGCTCGGGGAAAGTTGTCGTTCCTACCTCTCCCATGGATCACATCATCAGCAAAAGTCCTCAAGCCCCGGAATAGGTTACACACCATCGCATGGAGGAGAGCCAAAGGGCGACCAAAAATCAATTTTACTGCTGGCAAAATGAGGTTCCGGTTTACCCTCTCTACAGAGCCAGATCCGCCCGAGAACACACAATCCCGGAGCCATATCATCAAGTATGCAGTCAATACTGCCTTAGATGACATCCGATGCACACAGTGCCAGAAATAGCTATACACATCTTTGCCACTCTCATTTGAACGGGGGGCCTTCTCGTCTAGTCGGCTCATTTCGGAAGTTACTTCTGCGGGTTTCAGCCCCTGCGGAGTCGTAAACCGGATCTTTGAGGAGTCCGCCAAATCCTGCTTGAAGAAGTAATCCCTCCAAGCAGTTACATGAGGCTGAGACTTGCCTTTGTCCTTCCGTTGCATTAGATAATGATGGCTCGCCACCTCTTTGAAAACAGCCATCATCTCCGGGTCCTTCCTTTCCAGAACGACAATCTCTTCGTTTGAGGGAAAATATTCTTCGTACGGTTCCGAGCCCTAGGGAAGCTTGGACACTTCGTACATCCTATGGAGAGCCAAAACCAACTCCCCCACTGGAGTTAAGAAAGTGCCAGTCTGGGTATTGAACGTTTCCAAGAGCGCAAGAAACATATGCTTGTTGAGATCCACGCCGGCCTGTGTGGCACGGATAGCGGCCGTCAGCCCAATCTCTTTAAGCTCAGCCTTGAACTTTGATAACACCCAAAGGGTCAACTCGTCCCACTTCCGCATGTGGTGACACCAACCTTCAACCTTAAAGCCACCTTTCGGATACATAACCTTCGATGTTAGCATCCGATTTACAAAGGTCGAAGCACTAAAGGCAAATGTGTCATTAGGGACCTCATTATAAAGGCTCTCAGGACACAAAGTTCGGCAACTGAATGAGGGACCGGCTCACGAGGCGGCCAAGGTATCCCTTTGATTCGAAGAAACGTTAATCGAAAGAGTACCCCCCCACTGCCTCTCCTTGAGAAGGAGTAAGTTCCCATGACATCTTTCTCTTGGAAGCTAAACGGTAAAAGGCCGTCAGCGGCAATTGGCGTTCAAGTTGTCGCATGTACAGAACCATGCCCTTCGCAGAGAAGAACCAGTCTTCTTTGATCTTTAGTATCTTCGCCTCGGTGGAGATCGGTCGGTCACCGAACAGAAAGACAGGTTTCAAGAAGGTTGCATCCTCAGACTCAGCATATTCCAGCTTGCCGCTCCCCATCATACTTTGGAGGAAAACAGGCGACTAATTCTGGATTTGCAGCATTCTCTCGGAAGGCTGATTCAGTAGGATACCAGCTTTTATGGGATTAATAACTTTCTCGTCGAAATCAACTCCCATTTGAAAAGAGAAGCATCCAGAAGGACTTCATTTAGCAAAGGGATAGTCATCGACACTGACACAACAAAAACAAAAGTCAGGCAAGAAGCTTTAAGAGTGTGTGAAGCAGCCTGGCGCATCATCAGGGTTTAACCCCATGCGCGTCAGCATTGGAACTTCGACGCATCATCAGGGTCTAAACCCATACACGTTAGCAGTGAAGCTTCGGCGCATCATCAGGGTGTGAACCCATGCACGTTAGCAGTAAAACCTCGGCACATAATAAGGGCCTAAACCCATGCGCGTCGGCAGAATAGCCTCGGCACATCATCAGGACAGAAGTCCATGTGCGTCGACGGCAAAGAGGTAGGGCACAACACTCAGCCATGTGCTCCAAACTCGTCTAAAAAGGTTGAAAGATGATACCCATCCGTCACCGCAGGCCGAACATCGACCGAAGTCACAATGGTGACAGGATTGTCCTCCTCGACGAACTCTGCAGGCTTCTTTCCCTTGCCAGCACCGCCACGAGGAGTCTTGGGAGCCATTTCTTATAAGAAGGAAGTTAGGGTTTTTCAAAAGAAGAACTCTAAAAAAAAGAAGAAAGCAAAGAGAGGAAGAACTCTCTCTCTCCATCTCACACCTATTTATAGGCCCAGTCACACGCGTAAACCGATGAAGTGTGATCTCAGCCGCCGCCTTAGTTTCTGTAAGGAGATAACTGCAAATAAATCCAAAAAGGCCATCATTAATCTTCTTGGTTATCGAAGCGTTATCATTTGCATTTACTGAGAGGAGCATGCGCCCCATTACTGATGCGCGAAGTAATCATGCGCCCGAACAGTCATGCGCCCCGTTGAAAA